>PVNU02001707.1:0-186411 GCA_003013855.2 Liriodendron chinense | reverse complement strand
GGTTCTAGCTGTCTAATCAAAATGATTCTTCAGTGGCCGGATAGTCCAAGGTAAGTACAGCACGATTGATGGTCCAAATCAATGTTGGGCCTTCCTGTTATAATAGATTTGGATATTCCATCTTCTTCATTCAGGGTGTTTGTTAAATCCAAGGTGGGGGCTCTGATAAATGGTCTAGATTGATGATTAGACCTTTTTTCATTTAATTGACCTGGACCGTCCATTTTTTCCAGGGTTGATTGGGTAGTTAGGATTATCCAATTAAGTGGATTCATCACGAGGTGGGTCCACAAGACAGATGGTGGTTAAGATTGAATGGACATGTTTCATTGTAATCTATATGGACCATCTACTTTTCTGTCTTATAATTGGATGGTTGGGGTCATGTAATCAAGATGATCCTATGTAAGCATAGGCGATCCAAAGTAATTAAAAGTATCACAGTTGAGAAGATCTCAACCCTTCAATTAACCACCAATAAATAGATGGCTGCGAAAGAAATTACTTACATTCAACTAAAAAAATGGCCAAAGATTCAAAGGGTTAGTGGGCCCATCACATCAAAGTTTGTTTCACTTGTACAGACTATAAAACAAAGCAAAATGTGGATTCTCGGATTGAGCATGGCATAATAACTGGATCTAAGACCCACTCTGACTGACTCGTTGTTCTTGAATCGACATTTGCGACTGGGTGAGTCAGGGTGAACCAACCTGACTCACCCAAGTTGGAGATGACTTGTGCGGTTGAACTAGACTGTACGTATCCGACTGAGTCCGAGTTGACTCAGAGGAGTTGACCTCCGCGTTTTAAACCCATGAGTTGGATCCAACTTTGGAGCAATAGCCCATAGATATTGCATGCATCAACTCCCACAGCATTTTCACACTGAAAGCACAGAAGACAAGAATGGTTTGTTTTGCATGTCGAAGGATATAAAGTAAAAAAGGCTTAGCATAGTACTCTCTCTCTCTCTAGAAATGTCTGAAAGATATTTCATTGAGGTTATTTTTCATTTTCTTTATTATTTACTCTATATGGCCTGTTTGGTTTCCCAATTACAATGGTAAATGGCAGTACATTAGCAATGATTATTTACTCTCGTAATTGTGCGGTTATATCATTTATATTTGCCTGTAAGATGATTTTGCTATATTACTTATTTTACCCCCAGATCACTGTAAAAATAATAGTTTTATAATGTGAAAAATATAATGATTACATTTTACTTTATCAACGTCTTTTATAAATGTAATTAACTCTTAATTTACAAGTCATAACTCATGTTTAAACAAATACCTATAAATGATAATGATGGCTTATTTACTTTTGCATTTCATAAAAATCTCAAAACCAAACAAGCCCTATATATGGCAATATCATGGCAAAGACATTAAAGGGTTTGAGTGAATTGGGGTTTATGTTTGCTGATCAAACCCATTTATAAGATGTGTCTCACTTCATATGGGAGAGACTCTCTTATTGACATATTTTAACAATTTAATTTTAGTAATTCTTTTTTATTTGAATATGGACCATCTCCTTGGTTGTAGTTTTATGGGCCATTGATCTAAAGTTTAGTACCTTCCCATCTTAAAGATTTTTGAGGCAGTGACTTCTATACATGTGTCTCATCTTGTCAATAGTTTGGAGCTCAGGTCCAACTACAATAGTCCCAAGGTGCCCTATAACAATATCTAGGGATGTAAAGTAAAACTCATAATTCAATTAAGTCTTAATGATCGGTAAAAAGTCTAAACATGTTATTAATAATATGTAAATATGCATTTTAATGTCTCATGTAGCATAGGAATGTTGTTTTTATTTTAGGATCGATGGAGGAATTATACAAATTTAAAGTAGGTGAGTTGTTGGAGTAAATTGAAAAGTTTGTAAGTTACTATCTCTACTACATCTGACAATAGAAACCCACTTAAAAAAATCAATTAATTAGTTTTATAAATTACAAAAATTATTTATTACTTAAGAACATAAGAATTGATTTAAAATATAGTAAGAGTATATTGGTAATCTAAATATGAATATGTGTTATCTCCAACAAACATGTACTTCACAATCAAATCATTATACCACTTTATTCAGTAGAGAAGCGGGTAAAACATATATTGGTTTGGTGTAGGTGTATGGGCCCTTTAACCGTTTTTGTTTGGTTAATAATGTTGAGCTCTGAATTATGTATATTCGAACCATAATTCATAGCATAGCTACATGGTTTATGAACTTAAAGTTACTAATTTATGCATGCTTTTATGTTTACAGATGAAAGAGAGATCTCATGATTTCAATAACAACTAAGACAAGTTAGGATACTTGAAGAACATATTTTAAGTGGAGGAAGTAAGAAAAGAATGAAGAATCCAAGTGGACAAAATTCGAAAGTTGAAGATTCAAGGAAGCAGAAATAAACAGCTTCGATTGCAAGATCGATTGGTGTTCGATGCCAGCGAAGGGAACTTCGATTGGTGTTCGATTCCATCGGAGGACCCATCAAACATACCTGGAAAAACTTAAATTTGAACAAATCTCTGGACAGATTTCGATTCCATCGAACAAGGTTTGATGTCATCGAAACCACTTTGGATCCCATCGAAGAAACGATTGATTCCATTAAGAAATTCAAATATTGGAGCAAAAAAGTCTGAAACTCTCTGGATATATCTTCGATCCCATTGAATAAGGTTCGATGCCATTGAAGATCCCATTGAAGAATAGTTTGATGTCATCGAAACTGTCATCGACAATGATGGTGAAAATGCGTAAATTGCGAAAGTCAGTGGATGTTTCCAAAACTACGAATTAGTTGGATTTTTCCTATTTAAAAGCTTTTTCTAAGACATCATAAGACATCCAAGGAGCCTTAGAAGCTAAGGAGAAAGAAGGATTTGGAGTTGAGGCTTCTACATCTAGTTTTTTAATTGTTTTCTTCTTCTAGTTTTATGTTTTTTTGTTTTCTAAGTAGTTCTGTTCAATCATGGCTTTGGTTGGCTAGACTTCTTAGAGGAGAAGCTTATAGTTATTCTTAATGTTTTAATTCGTTCATGCAAGTACTTTGATCTTTATGTTGAATTTTTCTGATTTCTAGTTTGAATAAAGTTGATAGTTTTAGAGAATTCTAAAGATCTCTTATGCCACATAAATGAGATAATTTTGAATTTCTGAGATTGATCTTAATAGTTTTATGAGAATTGAATGATGGAAACCCTAGATCTACCATGATTTTCGGATACAATTGATGCTTCGAAGTTCCATTGGTTCAAGTTCTCCGTACTTGACTTAAAACTAGTTTTGAACTTCCAAAAATTTATTTTGGGTTGTGAATGTGCTTTGAATGTAATATCTTCTAATTGGATAGAGATAGCACTTCGATTTCAATTGTGTAATGTGCTTGGTGAATGAATTGATATTAAAGATCAATTATAAGTGGATCCTTTGCACCTTAGTATTTTAATTCCTTGAATTCTTTTTTTAAATCACTAGTCCATGTTTTTAAACCAATACCCCAACTTAAATCCAAATTTAGATTATCTAGTTAAGTTAATTTAGAATTGTTCTAATTAATCCTTTAGGACGATCTCGGTCTCACAATTGAATTATTACTATAGCACAACTCTACACTTGGAATTGTCAACAAGTAACTTAGAATTATTTTCTCACTATTGGCGATCTTCCCAAAAGAGGTTTGTTCTTTCTAAATGTTTGTATCTTTTGTTACATAGATGCAGAATTTGTGAATCACCTCTTTCTTTTGGTTCCAAATAAGTGTGAATACACGTGCGAATATGCATTATAATTGACAAATCAAAGTTAACTTCCAAGAACTTTCAATTCCCAAGTTAGCGAAAATCCAGGTGTTAAAGGCTATCAATAGGCCAAGATTAAGGTTAGCTTCAGCCCAGATTTTGAACTATTTGGGCTTGCCCTGACGGTCTAGGCCTATTCAATTTTTTTTATTTTTTTATTTTACCTCATCCAAGCCCAGTCCATTGATAGCCCTAATTTTGAGAGTTGCTTGGTAAATGGGTGGGCCTAAGTCACAAAGCCTATGTTTTACAAAACTAGATCATAGGAACTAAGGCTGGAAATGGGTCAAGTCAACTGGGTGAGTCATTAAACTTGACCCGACAATATTTTGATTTGGGTCTAACATTTGGACCCATAGATCTAGTCTGGGTCCAAATCTTCTACCTGACCTAGACCCAGTTTTAAATGGATCCGATTGGACCACCTTGAAATGAGCTCTAAATGAGACTCGAATCAGAACCATTAAAGTAGTAGTTAACTAACAAGAAAGTCTAAAAGTTTGATTAATTAATCAATACTGCCTAAGGTAAATGGTAAAATTGGAACCCTTGGATGAGATTTAAGGGGTTAATATTAAGTCCATCCTAAGCTAGAAATTGGAACAGTCATTTTATTTATGGCTTTTTTTTTTATAAGAATTTTCTTGAGTATATTTAATACAGTATATATTCATGTGCTCCGAAAGCTCCTTAGCTCATGAGATCAATTGGCGTGTCAAGATAAGGTACGATCTAGATAGATCCTTTATTTTTAATTTTACCCAGCACGAAATGAATTTTGATTTGTTGGTCATGGGGCCAAAATTCTAACCCAGTTATTAAATGGGTCAGGTCCAAGGCTCCCTTGACCCAACCCATTTGCACCCTTACCGGGAAGAACTCCATTAATAACTTCAATGAGCTGGTTTGTACCTGAAATTGCAGACCTGTCTAAATGAGCCAGGCCTGGCCATTCTTGGACCCAATTACATGTCTGGCTAAACGCAACCCTGCATGGACACATCCCAGCAATACCCAATTTGGAGCCCATGTGACTAAATGATTTGGTGCTCTCCTTTGTGGACAGCCAAACCCCACCCCATTAATTTTATGAGATGGTGATTACCTGTACTTGAGAACTCTGGTCCTCCTTAAGTTTTAGGGTGCGGGGTGGTGGATACCTGTGGGGTCCACTGTGATGTATGTGCCCATGCCGTTCATCCATTTTGACAGCTCATTTTAGGTCATGGCCCTAAAAATGAAATAGATCCAAATCTCGGGTAGACCACACCAAAAAAATAGTGGTGAATGATTATTAAAAACTTCTTGTGGGCTATAAAATTTTTGGATCAAGCTGATATTTGTGTGATCCCTTCATCCAGGTCTTTGTGACATTATCAATGGGTAGGATGGAAAATAAACATTCTGATGGTCCCTAAGAAGTTTTTAATGGTGAGTATCCAATCTCCACTCTTTCCTATAGTGTGGTCCATCTAAAATTTAGATCTGCTTTATTTTTGGAAACATTCCCTAAAATAAGATGTCAAAACGGAAGGCATAGATGTAAGGCACATATATCACAGTGGGCCCCACAGTCAGGGAAGCTACCCCAGCTTTTTGCGGCTTACCATTGGTTGCAGGAATACGAGGTGTCACGGACTCACGGGACAATGGGGGCCATAACTTATTTCAGGTGGGGCTGTGTGTCCCAATGTGGTGGGCCATCCTCCTGGAGACTGGACCTGGTTATTAATCGGTTTGAACTCCAATCAATGTCATTGTTAACTGGGTCAGATCAAGAATAACCATCAGCCTTGGTAATTTATTTGTCCCATTTTGCCTTCAAACGTTTCTACGGTAGATAACATGAGTAGAGATATGGACAATCTCACCCACCCAATAACTCTCCCTCCATATGTGTTATACATGCCATAACCGTTAATATATACAAGGCACCTAGGTTGGACCCAAAGTAATAATTGGCCCTAAAAGTCATGTTTGGGCCAACTCACTTGGGTTCAGTGTGGTTGCTTGTGATTAGAATATATTGGAATTCAAATTACATGGTAAATGGAGTCCATGGATGCCTGTAATTAGAATATATATGCTAGAGTCAATGTCCAAATTTTGGCAAGATTGTCCACCTGAGTTGGACCATGCACTAATTAGCACGAAAAGTTATGCTCGCCCAGCTCACCTAAGGCTTGTTTGGTTACTTGTTATTGGAATAAACTAGCATCCAAACACATGGTAAATGGAGTCCATCCAAAATGGAATCCCCAGTGATGTTTGATGCCTGTAATTAGAATATGCTGCAGTCAATGTCCGAATTTTGGCAAGATTTGTCCACCTAAGTTGGACTATGCACTTATTGGCTCTTAAAGTTATGTTCGGCCTACCTCACATAAGGCTCGTTTGGTTGCTTGTAATTGAAATAAACTAGAATTCAAATACATGTTAAATAGAGTCCATGTAAAATGGAATCCTCAGTTGTGTTTTGGATAACTGTAACTAGAATATGCTAGAGTCAATGTCCGATCTAATTAGGCCTGAACTGGACCCATGAAATAATTGGCCCAAAAAGCCATCTTCGGGACAGTTCATATGTCCTCTAATTTCGGGCTCAATAATGCCCATTTAGATTGGGCCCATTTCTAAATTGTCCTAACGGTGGGCCACACTATCATTACCACGTACCTTGAGAATCCACACTGATCTAGCGGTCTGATCAACTCATCAGTGGTCATCAAATGGACGATTAAAAAAAATGGTCAGGGTCTATTTATGGCTCAGATTCGTGACCATACACAGTCGTGGTGGGCCCATATCTCAAATGCTCTAAATTGACTAACATGTTTACGAGTCTACGACATTGATGGTTAAATGAGCACCTCTCTTCGGCACTTGTGGCAAACTGGTGTTCAAGTGCAAGATCCAGGCCGTTCATCAAGCGGATACCCACAATTTGGATGATCTAGATGAGCTCAACTTGACTGAGACCCCGGAAGACCCTGACCGTAGGGCCCATATTGATGGATTCATTGTATATCCACGCCGTCCATCTGTTTTTACAGATTATTTTAAGATATGGTCCCAAAAAATGAAGTTCATAAAAGTTTCAGGTGGATCACACTACAGGAAACAATGTCCATTGAACTCAGCACCATTAAAAGCTTCCTAGCATCCACCGTTATGTTTATTGAACATCCAACCCGTTGATAAGGTCACACATATTTGGATGAAAGGAAAAAATAAATATCAGATTGATTTAAAACTTATTTTTGGCTGACATAAGATTTTCAACGGTTATTAACTACTGTTTCCTGTGGTGTGGTCTACCTGAAATTTTTATCTGCTTCGTTTTTGGGACCATGGACTAACATAATTTAGAAAGACAGATGAACGGTGAGGATATACAATTAATCCATCAAGGTGGGCCCGCTGATTCCCAGTCTCACCCTAAGTGTGCTCTGGATAGCTTTACATGAGTTCCACACGGGCAGAGAGAAAGAAGTGGTAAGGCTTATTGTACTTCACATTTTTTCTTTTTCACGCCAGCGTTTCACATGTGGAGAGCATCTAAACCATACAAAAGGATGGTCCACCACCATAAAGATACCAGACACGAAAATCAGTTTGATCCATTAATGAGGGAGGCCAAACATATGCATTGGTTCAGAACAATATTTTGGATGCTTATATCTTCCCGACTTTCTGGTCAGGTGACATTTATGATGGGCCCACCGTCTGTACGGTTTGTACGTCCTACAAATGTGACATATCAGCGGGAATTCAGAAAATAAAAACAGCTGCAGTATGACAAGCTTACAGTAACTTCTTAAAATATCCCACATATATGTAGGTGGGAACAGGGGAAGAGGCTAGATTTATCCTTACGGGAATAAGAGCAACGATATAAGCCTATAATACCTCAGCAGCAGGTATAGTAAACAAAATACCCAGCTACTAACACACTCGCGCCTACATGGAATGACTAAGCAACCAACCAACACAAGATACTCCTGTTCAAAACGTTAGACTTGTGCTTCGCAACTGAAGCACCTTTGTGTAACTCCACTTAAAGTCACTTTTAGCTACGTTTCAGAATCATGTACACTAGGGCTGTGCCTGATCATTTCTCCAACCTTAATTCCACTTCGAATGCATTTCCCTTTTTATCGCATCGGGAATCAACGGTATCACCTACTCATACCACATCCCACAGGTCCATGACAGAAGCCTGTTTGTACGGTGTAGATGGCAGCTTCGCAGGACTATTGTGTGCTTTTGCTGTTGGAAGGCTAGGCCCCAGTCCCATGTCTGGCCTGCTTTTGGCCGTTCACCAGGTAGGGCCCACAGGCCAGGGGTGAGGCCCGTCCAAGGCTAGCCCATAAAGATGGGCCAATCTTGTTCATTGACAATCCTATCTTTTTAGAATGGTTTTGCCAAAAAATAAAATGAGATCTATTACATAAATGGCCGGGGCACAGGGATGCCAATATGCCACCCGACCAGCTAATAAAAAACTCATCAATTGCGTTAGGATGGCCCCATTTAGTAGACGGCTGAAAATGGGTGAGAAATCCATCCCATCCATCAGTTTCTCCGGCTCATATTAGGATGAGACCCCCAAAATGTTGCAGATCCAAAACTTAAGTGGACCACACTAAGGAAACAGTGGGGATGGGAAATGCCCACGTTTGAAACCGTCCTGGGGCCCACCATGATGTTTATATGCCATCCAAACCGTTCATAAAGGTCATTCTAACTGGGATCAACTCAAAACACAAATATTAGCCTAATCCCCCATAAAAGGTTTTGACATTAGGCGTTCCATCCCCACTGTTTCCAGTAGTGTGGTCCATTTGAGTTTTGAATCAGCCACATTTTTTAGATCATGTCCTAACAAAAGCTAAAAAAACTGATGGACCGGGTGGAGTTCTCACAGAAATCTCGGTGGGTCCCACCTAGCTTCCAACCGCGGGCAACTCGCTGGGTTGCACCATATGAACGGCCTGGATCACAGAATGCTGTTGAGTTTGGACCGGCAGCCGTCTCACTAGGTGGCCCACCACAGTTTATAAAATTAATCTAAGGTTGAAAATAAGTAAACAACTAGGTGAAGTAAGTCTGGCCCGTACCTATATCATCAATATCCATTCAGCACAAAGGTCAACCTTAGTGGGCTGGTGGGCCCCTCTCTGTGTTTTCTAGGTGATGGGCTCCACCATGAGGTCAAGTATCAATCAGAACCGTCTGTCTAGTCTCTCGTAGACTGAATGCCAAATGGTTCAAAATACTCATCCTCTATATGATTATAGACGTCTGATCAGGGGCCCTCAAATCAACGGCAATAAACAAAAGTAGCTAACGGTCCTCATTCAGTGACAGAAAAGTGAAGAAAATTTGTTAATATGATTGCCTAATGTATGCAATTTTTGAATAAAGAAATTGTCATCTGTCATATGTCTCACTAGATGAACGGCTCTGATTAAAGCATCATTATGTCACATGTATTGTAAAGAGATAGCACTACCAAATTCCGGTACTTCCCGGACTACCATATCATCAACTGGCTGGGCTCGGGCCGGGAATGGTAAACCCAGGGCCCCGGTCCGGACGGGCCCATTCCAGCCTGGGCTCAGAAGACTTGTATGTTAGTTTTGTGCTGTTTTAAAATGGTGGTAACTCTTCCTCCTCTCATGTGGCATTGATAAACAGAAATCCAGGTCATTCAAATTGTGGGTCCCCACGTAGTAGAAGCACATATTTATAAAATTTCACTGATCGAGCAATCCTAACCATCTTATTAATAGCTCTCAGATGGACGTTTGAAAGTTGATAATGAGTAATCCAATTTCTAATTGAAAAATCAATCACCCAATATCATGTTCTCAGTGTAATTTTTGGTTATCGTCCATCTACAGTTGGGTAAGCTATTTAGATGGTTTTGATTGTCTTACAACAATGCCATGTGCATGATTTGAAGAGTCACCACCATTCCTTTAATGCTGCCAAACTAACATATGAGCTTTATCCCTTCCTTGGATGGTCCCAAGTACCAATTGGCCCTAAAAGTCATGTTTGGGCCAGCTCATCGAGGGCTTCAGTTGCTTGTAATTAGAATACATTGGAATCCAACTCGCATAGTAAATAGAATCGGTGTGAATTGAAATCCTCAATTGTGTTTAAATGCTTATTATTATAATACAAGAGTCAATGTCCGTGGCTTGGCAAGATCTGGGTCCACCTGAGTTAGACCCATGCACCAATCAGCCTTAAAAGTTATGTTCGGGCCAGCTCACCTATGGCTCATTTTGTTGCTTGTAATTAGAATATATTGGAGTCAATGTCCAACGTTTTAGAAAGATCTGAATCCACTTGAGCTAGATGCATGCATTAATTCACCCTAAAAGTCATGTTCGAACAGCTCACGTAACGCTTATTTGGTTGCTTATAATTGAATTAAACTGGAATCCAAATCACATGTAAATGGAATCAATATGAATTGGAATTTTCAATTGTGTTTGGATGCATGTATTTAGAATACGCCAGAGTCAATGTCCAATCTAAGTTCACCTGAGCTGGACCCATGCACTCATTAGCCCAAAAAAGGTCATTTTTGAGCCAGCTCATATGTCCTGTAATTTCAAGCCCAAGAATGCTGATGGTGGGCCACACTATCATTACGACATACCCTGAGAATCCCCACTGATCTGGCGGTCCTGATTGTCTCATCAGTGGTCATCAAAGGGAGAATTTTAAAAAAAATGGTCAGGGTCTATGCATGGATCAGATTCGTGACCATACAAAGTCGTGGTGGGGCCCATATCCAAATTGATGAACATGTTTACTACATTGATGGTGAAATAAGCACCCATCTCCGGCACTTGTGGCAAAGTGGATCCAGGCTGTTCATCAGGCAGATACCCACAATTTGAATGGTCTGGATAGTTTTACATGAATTACACACAGGTACAAATAGAAAAAAAACTGCTAAGAGCGACTTCTCATCTGCCCACAATACCATAGGCTTACTGTACCACACATTTTTTTCCCGCCAGCGCGTTACATGTGGAGAGCATCTAAACCGTACAAAAGGATGGTCCACCACCATAAAGATAACCAGACATGAAAATCAGTTTGATCCATTAATGAGGTAGACCAAACACGTGCATTGGTTCAGAAAATTGTTTTGGATGCTTATATCTTCACGAGTTTCTGTTCAGGTGACATTTATGATGGGCCCACCGTCTGCACGGTTCGGATGTCCTACACAAGTGACATTTCAGGGGAACAAAAGATCTGCAGTACCGTAAGCTTTTGTTACTGGAGCCGTACCTGATCATTTCTCCGACCTAAATACGACTTCGAATGCATTTCCCTTTTTTATCTCCTTGGGAATCAACAGTATCATCAACTCATACCACATCTCAGTGGTCCATGACACATGCCTGTTTGTACGGTGGAGATGGCAGCTTGGATGGCATCAGAAGGCTAGGGCCCAGTCCATGTCCGGCCCGCTTTTGGCTAGATTTGCAAACAACGACTATGTTTGCAAAATCTAGGCCGTTCATCAGGTGGGGTCCACTGGCCAGGGCTGAGGCCCATCCAAGGGTAGTCCATAAAGTATGACCTAGACCCGAGCCTGGTCTGTGCCCATGATGAGCCAAAAGAACCAGTCCCGAGCCTGGTCCTTACTAATTGTACATGGGTGGACCCTGAGCTGAGTATTCTATTTTTTCGCAAGATCTGGGCTGTTCATTCAGTGGTGCCACGCATGTTACACGAAAGAATTGTCCTAGAAACCATAAGCGGGCCTAGCCGGGCTGACAGGCTCATGGACATAGATCGAGTCTGGGCTTATTAATAAAAGAACTTAAATTTTAGGCCTGGGCCCAGCTCACGACTTAATATTCTGTTCAGACCCAGACCAAAGCGGACCAGATGGGCCAATCTGGTACATCGACAGCCCTATCTTCTTAGATTGGTTTTGCCAAATAATTTTTTTTTTTTTTTTTTTTTAAATGAGATCCATTACATAAATGGCCCGGGCACAGGGATGCCACCCGACCACCTAATAAAAAGGTCATAAGTAGCAATAGAATGGCCCCTTTAGTAGACGGCTGAAAATGGGTGAGAAATCCACTCCGTCCATCAGTTTCTCCAGCTCATATTAGGACGTCACCCAAAGAATGAGGTAGATCCAAAAATTAAGTGGACCACACTATAGGAAACAGTGAGGATGGGAATGCAGACATTTGAAACCGTCCTGGGGCCCACCACGATGTTTATATGCCATCCAAACCGTTCATAAAGTCATTCTAATTGGGATAAACTCAAAACACAAATATCAGCCTGATCCAAAGCTTCTGCTCACCCATAAAGGTTGGTTTTGATAGTAGGCGTTCCATCCCCAGAGAAGCTCATGGATGGGGTGGATTTCTGATAGAAATCTCGGTGAGCCCCACCTAGCTTCCAACCGTGAGCAACTCGCTGGGTTGACTTGTACCACATGATCAGCCATATGAACGGCCTGGATCACAAAATATCCCGGCGGTATGGCTTCTGGCTGAACTTATAATGGTGTTGATCAGTTTGGACTGGCAGCCGTCTTATTAGGTGGGCCACCACAGTTTATAAAACTAATCTAAGGTTGAAAACAAGTAGACAACTAGGTAAAGTAAGTAAGGCCCGTACCTATATCACCCATGTCAACCTTAGTAGGCTGGTGGGCCCCACTTTGAATCTAAGGTTGAAAACGAGTAAACAACTAGATCAAGGAAGTCTGGTCAGTATCTATATCATCAATATCCAGCACAAAAGGTCAACCTTAGTGGGCTGGTGGGCCCCACTCTGTGTTTTCTAGGTGATGGGCTCCACTATGAGATCCCTATCAGATGATGGCCATGATTCGTTTGCGAGCCGTTGCTCTCTGCTTCGTAATTTGATCATGGCCAAGTATCAATCAGAACCGTCTGTCTAGTCCCTCGTCCCTCGTATACTGAATGCCAAATGGTTCAAAATACTCATCCCCATTTGTTTTTTAAAGCAGTGTGGCCCATCTGATGCCAAAGATTGAATCTTGCGCACGTGTGCCACAGCAGAACGTGTGGTAGTCTATGGATGGTTGAGAAAAATAGTGGTGATTCATCCTCCTCCCTCACATGTGGCACTGATGCACTGAAATCCAGACCATCCAAATTGTAGGCCCCATTGTCGATTTCATAAGACCTACTGATCAAGAAATCCTGACCATCCAATTAATGGCTACCAAATTGGATTGCTAAACGTAAAATGGCAAGTGTTCCAGATTCGGATTAAAGATAGAATAGTTAGTATAATCTTCCTAGTGTAAACATTTTGATTATGCTCCATTGCCGGGTCAACGATTTGGACGGTCTGGATTGCCATACAACTATGACATTTGTATGATCGAAGACTCTAAGACCTTGGTGAATGATGGCATACGTTCCTAAGGTACAGGTGTTCCCATACATATGAGATTGTGTGGGGGCCACCATGATTGGTGTGGAGCATCCAAACTGACGATGCAATAGACTGCATCATGTTCCCCATGCATCCCAACAATCAGGCCGATCAAAAACTCAGGTGGGTCAGATCCAAGCCACTCAGAAAGATGGTAAAAATCACTCTTAAAAAGCTCTAAATTCACGTTGTGTGGCCCACCTCAGTTATAAAATGGCATAATTCTTGGGATTTCCCTTCATCCTGGCATGATGCATCGGATGACTGGATTGGATGTAAAATATGGTGTTCGAGTGTATTTAGTTACCCAACTTTCAGGGGTCAGTAAAAAAAATTCCACCTTGCTGCCTAAATAATAATGTTTGAGCCATTTTTTCTTCCCTCGGATGTCCTTCAATTGATTTTGAAGTATTCTAAAAGATATTTATAATGGATCAAGAATCATAAGATTTGAAGTTGTGTTATGTTGGAGAATGATTGTAATTATGTCTAATTAGGCCTCTCCCCTTTTTTCTTGTATAAATAGTTGTGTGGTACATGAACTTCTTCTCTCGTATTTTATTTATATATTTTTTTAAGATAACAAAGACTTTCATTGAAAAAGATATTTAAAAGGAAAACAACCAAAGGAAAAAATTGGGAAAAGTTGCATGTTTCCCATCCATCCCTTTCCTATTGCTCATCCGACAATAGAATAGGTAGCTACCCACTTGGTATTTTGATTAACATTGCGAAAGCATCTGTCATTCCTTTCACCCCAAATAATCCAAAGAATGGTACAGATAGAAAGTCTTTAAACCGTGTGACTAGTGGTGTGAAGGGCAACCTTGTGTCAAGTCAAGAGAGGTTGCCAATATTATAGGGCATAGACCAAGTCATGAGAATCTAGAGAGAATAGAACACCATACTTGAGTAGCAAATAGGCAATGTATGAGGAGATGGTTAACTAATTCCGCATTGGATATACATAGGAGGCAAATATTTGAGATAATTATAGATCGCGTATGAAGGTTATCGATTGCCAAAATTCTTTGTCTCTCGGCAAACCAAGCAAAGGCCCCAATATTCAAAGGGGCATCATAAAAGCACACATTGCAAGTCTTTTCAAAACTTTGGATTTATATCCTCCCCTATTTTTCTTCACAGTGTAAGAGGTCATAAGCTCATAAGGATCCAACATTGATGGAATTGTTTCTTTGGAGCAAAATTTTTTTTTTTTACCATTTTTTTATGATTTTGATGGTAATTTTGGTTGATCTTTAGGCTCATGAAATGAAACATAAATAAGCTTTCCAATGACACCATGATCGCTCATCCCCATGTGTGTGATGAGTGGCCAATTAACGTGAATAGATGTTCGTAAAATTCTTCTCTCTCTCTCTCTCTCTCTCTCTCTCTCTGTTTTTTTTAGAATTTTGCTGAATTTTTTTGAAATGCCTCTTTATCTTTTTTTTTTTTGGTTAGTAGTGCAACACACCCACCATTTTAGCTACGAAATGCGCCCACACCGTTAGTCACATGATGCACCCACCCATAAGTGAGATTAGTGATCTTCCTTAGCATTTGAACTTGAGACCTGTTGTTGAAATGCCAATGTGTCTTCCAGCCTCTATGTTAGAACTAAATTTCTCATCCACTGAGTTGAAACCACAATTTGTAAGTGGGCAAGAAAAGCTGCTTAATACTAACCGAGGCTTCTTATCTATACTTCTGATTTGAGACCTATTTTGATTTATTTTTTTAATTTGTGCAGATTATATTTCATCGCACATAACTATACAAAATTAAACTAGGGGTGATTCAAACCATTGAATTTCATGGTGGGCCACGCCATGAAGGTCTCACAGTTTAAAAAACATGCCGGTCCATTCATTGGGTGGGCCACAACTTCAACATCAACAATGGTAGCTAACCGCAAATAACTATAAAAAATTAAAGAAGCGACGATTCAAACCATTGAAGTTGATCTTTATCTTGAGCACTGGGCCACACCGTGAAGGTCTCGCAGCTCAAAGAACAAGTCGGTCCATTCATTTGGTGGGCCACAACGTCAACATCAACAATGGCTGAACTGACTCAGTTTGCAGATGTGGCCCACCTAATGGTTTAATTGACCTCACTCTCAAAAGAGCTAGCTGATCCTCATAGAGGAACCCCACCTTTCAAATGGGTCAGATATCCTATACAAGTGAAATTTCCACAAGATGGGGCTTTATGCAGTCACACCATCAAGGTAATTGCCTCCCTAAAAACTCAAGCCGCTCTGCTAATCAAGTGGGCCAATCCGTTCAAAATCAATGATGGCTGATAGACTGACTCAATGTACAGGTGTGGCCCACCTGATGAATTGATTGACCTCATTCTTTTAATAAAGTCATGTTCATGGAGGGGCCCCACCTTTCAAACGGATCAGATGATACACAAGTGACATCTTGGCAAGAAAGATCTCTCTCTCTCTCTCTCTCTCTCTCTCTCTCTCACATCACATGAGGTGGGCCTTTCGTTCTCTACCTTCCCACCTTGTGTTGATAACCCTACATTATTTGAAAAGCCGACAATCTATGACTCTTTTGCATCATTTGACTTGTCTGCGAAAAAAGACTTCTTAAAAAAACATTAGCTTTATTATTATTAATCAAATGTACTAATTATGGTTAGTCACCGACTAATCTCAGATAATTGATTTTTTTTCAAAATGTAAGGATGTGATCTTTGCTTGTTATCATGCCCAATCTCAAGACTCTTCCACCCTCTATCATGCATTAACATGCATCACCAACTTGCAGAGCACGTAAGATCTCCCATGTCACTATTATTAGAATTCGGCGGGGACCATTTTTAGAGAAATGGTTGCATGATGGGAACACATCCATGAATGGACCAGTACTGATCAATCATCATGCCGAAAGGTTGATCCTGACTCATGACCGCTGATTTTTCACCTGGCTGGTTACCTTCAAATTTCTATTTGGGTAACTGTCCCCGACAAGCACACATGGCTCCTTTACATATTTGGCATATTTGCATATGTGGACATATGTAGTGCTTGTAAAGATAATATTGTCAGGCCATTTAAAGATGCATGATAGCATATGAATCCGCTTAACATAAAGGAATATGTGGCACATGTGACATGTAAATCGTGCATTGGCATACATGAAAAATGGGGTCACTTGAAAGTTGAATTTGACACATATGGAGCACTTGAAGATGATTGGCAAACCATGTGGGCTATGAGATGTGGATTGCGTCCTTGCCTTGCCTGGATGGATTACCATCTAGGCAAAGGCTCTAGGGGCCTACCATGATGTATCTTTTATTCATGACATCCATCCCTTTTCTCAAGTCATTTTAAGGTATATATGGGCCCCAAAATGACATTTGTTATTTTTGGACTCATGCCTTCAAATGATTTGAGAAAATGGATGGGCAATGTGGATAAATAGATACATCACAATGGGCTCTTCAGGGCCTCTTCCTAGATAGTAATCCATACTAGGCAGGGGCAGGATACAATCAAATTCCTGAGCTATTAATGTGTATGAAAATAATGATATAGGACTAGACTGGTCTATAATCAATACTAGCATCAAACGCGCTAATTACAACGGGTTTTAGTACCATCTTCACACCATCTTTAGTTCCTCCCTCATTATCCCCTTTAATGAATATATTAGGGTAATTTTATTACATTATGATCCCTCTAGATCTCTACATGGCTCCCAACTCTTTTATATATTTTTGTTTTTTCTGGTAAAACAATTAAGTTACATATTCCATAATGCAGTCTTTTGATGACATTTGTGCTACGTGTTTGTATTAGATTTGTTTTATGTTGAAAGTATGGAACGGACTTGTAATTGCGCTAGAAGTATGGATAAGACTTGTAATTGCACTAGAATTGAATATGTTATAATTTTCACAATATAATTCCTTGTGGTCTAACAACTTTCATTGTCAGGTACATTAGTAGTAATAAGTGATGGCTAGCATCCGCTAGTCTCAATCTCATACAGAGATTCTCATGACTAAGATTTGATAGACTAGACCACTCAAGTAATTTTTTTTATTGTAGTGACAAATAGTTTTACAAACGTTTTTAACTATTGATTTTGTGTTTTAAACTTTAATATATTTTCATTACATTTGATGTTGGTTCCAACAATTATGATGCTATAATAAATATCTTGATTTGCATGGGATTAGGATTAAGAATGGATGACCATATATATCCATTAAAGGAATTGAGTTAATTTGGCTATAAGGCTAGACATAATTCACGAATTTTAAATGTAGTACAACATATATCAAAATATATAAGGTGGTGAAATACTATAATTGATCATTTTTTCATAACTGATCTAACTCCTTATAAATAAGATCTTATCATAGAGAAAGACTTTGACACCCAAACCCCTTATGCGTCACCAGTTCAAGAGAATTAGAGAGAGAAAAGTGAAAATGAGAGAGAGTGGTTGTTTCTTTCTTCCCTCCTCCTGTGCCCACATGTCTACACATGTAGCCAATCATGTGTGCTTCTCCTTGGTGCAGCCCTAGCCCTGTTTTAGAGACTTTGCATGTACATAAGCTCTCCTCCCCTCATGTAATATAGATTTAGAAGAGAACCTTTTGTCTCGAAAGTTTGTCATTGGGCAATTCATGTTGGAATCAGATACCTTAAATGTTCTACAACAAGGGACCACGACCAGTCGGTAGGATTTCTAATTCAAGTTAGTTTCTTGCGTAAAATTGCGTAAGATGTTTCTAATTTCGACTTGTTGCTTATTTAAGGGGTATAATGCTGAATTAAGAGTTTTGCCATTGAGGCCAAGTTTCCTAGAGGGGGTTGAAAGAGTTCTAGGGCAAGAGATAAAGCTTGGGGTTTTTTAGGATGAGGAAAAGGATGATGTTTGTTTGTCTCATGTGAGAATAAGCTTTGGGTAGCTTGTGATTCCTCTTGTGGGGCTAGAATCTTGGTTTTGTTTCTTCTATCTTTTGTAACTTTTGATATCATGGTGGGATTGTTTGCTTTGTGCCATGGTTTTTTACCCGTGAGGGGGTTTTTCTACATTAAATTCAGATTGTCTTTTTGTGTATGTTTGATTGTTGCTTATGTGATTATCATGGTGGTTTGCTCGTTTGATTCGCTTCCACTGTTGGTTTACCGAACAATCCAGCTGTTTTTACATAGTAATATTTTGTATTTTGATTAATTGTAACTTGATCACATTTAGACAGAGATCCATAAGGCCCGGTGTATTGATCTGCACCATTAAAAATCTTTTCATCTTCCGCTGCACATCTGAACTCTTCACAATCTCCTTTTAGAAAAGGAGGATTATTTAATACTCTGGCTGCATACGATTCTTGATACACTGGCACTCCAAACTTTGGGACCATAATGGCTTTTATAAACTTTGTAAGGCATTTACACGCTAATACATGATTACTGCTGCCCAACAACATGAAATTAAAAAAAAAAAAATGCTAGTATCATCGTCATCATCATCATCCTTGAATCATGAATACTACTTCCTTTCATGCATTACATAGCTATATACATCCATGCACACACACGCGCGCGCGTGCAAGCCCTATCCCTAGAGTAAGGTTCAAACCTGGGCCAGTCCACTCCTTTCTGTGCAAGATCTCGGCTGTTGATTTAGTGTGCCCCACCATGCATGATATACGACAAAAGTGCCGTTGATGATAACCTAAACGTGCCAGGGCACCGATGGTCCGATACGATCTTAGATGCATGCAGCCCAAGCCCAGGTGCAATTAACAATCATGCTTAACTTTTTGGCCTGGGCTAGCCCATAGGCCTATCATTCCAGTCCAAGCCCAACCGGAAAGCCTGAGGGTTCAGCCCAGCCCATTGACCATGATTTAAGACTCTACCAAGTCAACTCGGACTCTGTTGGACCCGGTCCGATTCGATACCCCGAGTAACCCCCGACTTGGGCGAGTCCCAACTCAACTCAGGGCCAACCAAGTCAGTCTGAGTCACTGAATCTTTTAATCATGCAATTGACGGCATGGTTCATTTTTTACTTGGACTGAGTCGTTTGAGTCATCATGACTTGCCTGAGCCAACAGGTGACTCGTCCCAGTCGGCCTGAGTCAGGCATAATTTGGAGATGAGTTGTGATACCGAACCGGTAAACTCAATCGAGTACGAGTGGAATCGTACGAGTTGCATCTGACTAAGATTGAGTCGGCAATGAATAGTTGATAGCCATAGATATATTTTTCCATCTATCAAGTGAGGCCCACTGGTTGATACCATATTAAAAAAGCCCTAAATGATTGTTCTTCCTCTCTACCACCCACCAACCGTTGCAAATCTCTTTGGTTGAAGGATTTCAAGTGCATCTCATCTTTCCACATATTCGACCTTATCTCTTTCCTACATCTGAATTCTCTACTTATAAAGAAAAAGGTGGCCCACCACATCTCCTTTCACTTTACGTACAAACCTCTCTTCTTCCCAACTTGCTACAAAATGTAGCAACTTGCTACCATGCTGAAAAACACCTCAGATAAGAACCATGGCCCACCATGATTGCTACATCACCTCCCTTAAGGAATCCTACCAAGTCTATACTGTAAAAGTGGCACTTCTCTACGGTGATCTGGACCGTTGATTCCAGGGACCACCACATGGATGGGCCATCACCAAATCTTAAAGATGACCCAACTATCGGAACCGTCCGATCGGTGGCCTAAAAAGGGGGACGGTGAATTCAAAAGATGGGCGATTATAGACATTCAGCAGGCAAAACCTACCAGGATGGCTAAGTTTTCTAGTCGATATGATTACAGACTTTGATTCCAACCTTGTGGTGGCCCACCAAATGAAAGGTCCAAATCAGCATAGTTTGGCGCGTGCTCTTTTTGAACCTTCGTTGGACCCTCGTCGCAACTGCACTTCTCTATATGCATTTCACACACGTATGCGCATGTTAGCGGCACCTAGGAGAGTGAAGAGGTGAACCTCGGCACACGTGACAACGTGGCAACTTGTGCGAGATCTGAACTATGTCATGACGACTCTATGTGAAACGGCCCTGCACCGAAATTCAATCTAGTCCGTTGATCTCGTAGTCGAAAACATGTACGTTCAATATAGTCCATTCATAAAGTGCGTCTTGTTGTCCAAAACATGCATCGAAACATGACCTATAAAGGCCCTCCTGATGAATGGATTTTGAAAAACGTTTGGATCAGGACATTCACAGGCGTAACCACCCAACCATTGGCTCGGATCTTTCATACGTGCAACAATTCGACACGTGTGCCGAGAAGCACCTCTTTCATTTCTCTTACCGCGAATCTCTCCTTCCTTTGTACTTTAGTTTTGGTGCGTTTGGCCTCTATGACACTCTGGATCCTCTGTGTGTAGCAGCCAACTGGGGCCCACGTAATGAATGGCTTCATGATCGGAACCGTCCGGTTGTAGAATAAACTCAATTTAAACCACTAAAATACAATTACACTAAAAATATTCATTTTAAACAGATTAATTAAGAACTATGGAAATAATACTTTCAATGGCTCTCTTTCATTCATCTCTAATAATCGAAGGTTGGGATCTTAATTGAAACTTGAATATGTGAAATAGAAAACGTTCTGTCGTAATGGAAATTTGACGGTTCAATTATCGGGAAGCTAGATCATGTGGGCCCTAGTGGGTGGAGACGCACCGTGGATATGACATCGCGACAGAGGGAAAACATACTCTGTGCGTGTAGGCTGCGGAGTTGTAAGTTGGGAAGATATTTGAGTGTTTTGACGCTGGCTAAAGACTTTGACTAGGGCTGACGTAAGCTTGAGTCGCAGTCATGCACGAGGCGGCCCTACAAAACAAAAAAACGCAGAAGGACACGTGCTTCCGTTCAACCCGTTCGTGCATGCATTTCCCGCCCGCACGTATTTACAACTGTTCCGAGGGAAGCAATAAACACGTGCGACGGGCGGCAACTCTAGAGCTGTCCACCGGCTGGGCCATGGTGGGCCCAGGTGAATGGAAAACACAAATATCAGCTCGATCCAAAACTTCTGTGGCCCCCAGACAGTCCCAACTGTTTCCTGTGGTGTGGTCCACTAGAGATATTTATATACTTCAATTTCTGGGTCATGCCCTAAAAAGAGCTAGCAAAACGGATGGACGGCATGGATAAAGCAGATATATCACGGTGGGCCCCATAGAGTCCTGACAGCACGTAGCTACGTGGAGTTGGGCCACCACGCAATCCGTATCCGACCTTCATATCCAGGTGGGGCCCACCTTCAACTAAAGCCTTCTCAGCCATTGGCTTGCTTGATTGATTAAGGAAACAATCTAACGTGCACCACGGGGTAGACAAACGCCCGACAAGTAAAATTCAACGACTTGCTTGTAACCTACCGTCACCAACCATGTCTTTGACACAGGGTTCAGAGAACAGGACCACGTAACACACGGCGCACGATAGTCTCCACTAGCTTTTTCAGCAGGCAAGCCAGAGGAACGTTAGTGGGCTCTAGGACCCGGCCCAGATCTACTTCCAATTTCGGCTACATTTCGGCCCGTGAGCAGCAACCGGATGCAAGGTTTTAGACCCGATAAGTAAGTGGTTTGGCTGCGGATCAGGGTGGCTAGCTTGGCGGGTCTTCCATCACTTGCACAAATTTGTATGATCTTGGCCACTCATCTGGTGATGTACTTTCAAAACAATCATTCCAACTGGTGGTTCCCACCTGATGAGTTGACTGCCAGGTAGATCCGCACTGGCCACCATCTGATGGACGGCCCGGATCATCTATCCAATCATTGGGTCCTTGCCGTCTCAAACTGTAGACGGGATTTCAGTTCTAACAAGTGGCGACCATTGTCGGGTAATCTGGACCGTTGGTCCATCGCATGGTACTGTGGATTGAAAATGGCCCAAAAATTTTCCGGATCGGAGGATCTCAGTGACCAATGTCGGGACTTTTTTAGCCGAACATGGACTCTTGATGAATTTCTCATCCTGACCGTCGACTTATTGGCCACTTTCCGATGTAGGGAGAAATATAGAACATCTAAAAGGAGATTTCTTAAATCAATTTCTTAAATCAACGTTCAGGATCGTTAGTACCCCAGTGTGGTTATCTTTCCATGTACTATTTACGAAGATACACAGTTCAAACCATCGGATCATTTCAGCAGGTGGGCCCCGTGGGGACAGATTCAGGCGAGCCCGAGTTCCATTGAAGCAAGATCCTGTAGGTTTGACCGTTTGTGTCTGGGAAAGTGAAAAACTTTCATACTCTGCATGAGTGCGATGGATGATACTCAGGCACTTAGAAATTGCATGGTAGTCGAGTACGCCAAAATTAACTATCCAAATCATCATGGATTACAGCTACACTTATCACAGATCAGAAAATTAATCTTATTTGATCATCCAACAATCAGATGGTGGCCATTTATTGGAAGGTTAAAAATTGAAAATATCCAATGGTCATGTTTCAACAAACAGATGTCCCCATAGAAAATTAGAACAATATTCAGGTAAGATAAGGCATGAATAATTATGATGGACCATCAAATAAATATCCATATTCTGATGGCCCAATAACCAAATATAGGTGATAGAATTGCACCTGTAGCATCGACGGGAAAGCCAATTGGCTGCAAAAGCCTTTCACATAAACTTCTTGTAATAGAAAGCTAGGTGGGGAACTATTATGCTTGTGAGAAATTTACTCTTTTCTTCCATTTTGCGGATCATGTTGGGACATGGGCTAAATAATGAGGCAGATCCAAAACTCAAGTGGACAGCATGATTGGAAACAATCAAGATTAAAGGTTCATGGATAAAACATTCATCAGGCCACAAAAGTTTTGGATCAAGTTTTTTATACTTTCAGTTAATACCAGTAGAAATGACCTTATGAACTGTATTAATAGTACATGAACATCACGGTGGACGGCCCACTTGAGTTTCAAATCTGCCTCATTCTTGGCACCATGTCCTAGCATGATCTCGCAGAATAGATAGATGAGCTAGATTTCATACAATCATCACGGTGGACCTCACCTAGCTTCCTGAAAGCTTCCGTGTCCAGGTATCTTTGGAATTATTAGAATTTTTCATTAATTTTGCCTGCTTATCATTCATCCCACTCTTCCGGTGTATGAAACCATTTTCTTCGTTTTCGAGAAAAGGTTCTGTCCACTATAGATGGACGGAGAGGGGCGCGGATTGCCCGCGAAAGCCTTTCGCAGGCATCTCCTGCGTAAGGAATTTGGGTGGGGCCCACCGTAAGGTTCGTAAGAAATCTACGCCGTCCAACCGTTTTGTGAGATCATTTTAGGCATTGCGACAAAAAATAAACGGTTTCCAAAACTCAAGTGGGCCGCACTAAAGCAAAAGGTGTGTAGGGAAATTCTTACCGTTGAAACCTCTATGGGGTCCATAGTGATTTTTATATGCCATCCATACCGTTCATAATGTCATTCCTACTGAGATGAACTGAAAACACAAATATTATCCTGATTCGAAACTTCTGTGGCCTCACGAATATTTCAACTGGGGAAGTTCAATCGTCATGTTTTCGGCCCACTTAAGTATTGGATCCCTTTCAATTTTGGTCGCAACACTTAAAATGATCTCAAAAAATGGTTGGACGGCATAGATATCTCACAAACCTCACGGTGGGTGCCACCCAGATTCCTTAGATGCCTGCGAAAGACTTTCGCAGACAATCCGCACCCGACGGAGAGTCTACGCACACATTTCACACAATCCAGCAGTCATGTATATAAATAATAGTCCCCCATTTTAAAATGGACTTTTAAAAATTCAACACCAAAATACTTAAATATTCGCCCTAATTGACTTTTAAACAGTAGAAAGTAACGTCCACGCACAATCTCTCTCTCTCTCTGAAGGTATTTTAAAATTTATTTTTGTCTTGGGACCGTTTGGCTTCGACCTTACTCTTCATCATTCATCACGCGCGCAGGATCATGCGTCCATGTCCCAATTCCCGACGCACCCAACAAAGAAAGATGCGTTTAAGCAACATCCTTCTCTCTACGCAAATCCCAATTATTACTATTAAACATAAGCATAAGTATAAAAGAATGAGAATGTAGAATGAAGGAACGTCCTATAATCACATTATGTAAGAGTAGTTAAAAATATTTTATACTCTTGCTGAGGGTTATGGATGATACTCGGGCACTAAGAAGTCTTTGCAAATGCAAGTATCCAAACGATGGGTCCCAGCTAGATGTATCATGAATAGGGAATAGGGCTTATTTGGATTGTTTGAGTATTGGGTTGGTGACGTTTATTGGGACGGTTAGAAATGAAAATACTCCGGTGGCCCAGTTTCAACAAACAAGTGTCCAAGAATCAGAGGTTAGGATTGCTCAAGCAATCTGATTTTGGGTACTGTTTATCAGCAGCAGCGATTCTTTCGCATGGAAAGAAGTTTGAGTTCTTCTAAGCCGCTTGTATAACTGCGATTGACTGCGAATCAAGTTTCGTACTCTACCGAAGTGAATGACGCAGATGGCCTACGACTCGACCGCTGGAAATTAGGTGAAGCCGACCGTGATCTTTGTGAGAAATTTTAGTTTATTCGATTTGCCAACTCATATTAGGATATTGGGATATGGGCCCTAAATGAGGTGGATACAGAACTCAAGTGGACCACACGATGAGAGAAATTGGGAAAGTAAATGCCCACTGTTGAAACCTTTCTGGGCGTACCTTGGCATTTATGTTCCATCCAAACCGTTCATAAGGTTATTCCCACAACCATGAACTAAAAACACAAAAATATTAGCCTGATGCAAAACTTCTGTGGCCCCACACATGTTTCAACGGTGGACTTCAATCTACTCTGTTTTCTCCAATCTGGCCCCACTTGAATTTTGAATCCGCCTAATTTTAGGTCTCATGTCCTAATATCAACTGACAAAATGGATGGACCAACATCATGGCGGCCCCACCGAACTTACAACCTCAAGAACTCAAGGGGTGAATAGATTTAATTGAGCCATGTGCTGCTTAAATCATGTGGCTCGCAGTCTTAAGTATAGGAGACTGGCCCAATCAAATCTCACCACATGATTTTTCCCAACCTCAATAATCAGTTTCTGACTATAGCAGCTATATTGGCGAAAATTTCGTTGACGTGGATGGAACGACTTTATGTGAATGGGTTCCAGTACATCCATGCGGTGCACCCTCCATTGGATCGGATTGCAAAAAATCAAGCCAATCTAACTATCAGGTGGGTACAACCATTGAATGTACCACTGTTAAAATCATCTAAATCATGCAGCAGGTCTACCATGGTATGTGTATGCCATATAATTCATTAATATGACCCACGTAAGGACCAATGGATCCACTGAATATCAGTACATGCTTTCCAAAAGCCATGAATTTAATGGTTTTAGGAATAAATTTACACGGTGCCTGATGCCTTTGCACACATAAATTTTGGATTTGACTGAGTTTTAGGATCCATGGAAAGAATTTGGTGCCACACCGGATGAATCAATCAATGGGGTTTTCATGGACTGTGGGGCAAAGTTCTCACCATTGGATTGAACGCATGTCTGAGATCCAGGCCATTCAGTTGGTAATGGACACAATGAACATATAATAGACCAAAAAGTAGGATTAGTGGGCATGAAACAATGAGAAGAAGACTACTGTCTTTCTAAGTAATTAAAATCTTAAATGTACAAGAAGAATTCTTAAGTCCATAAGAAATTAAGAGAGAAAAATTAAATGTTTTATTAAATAATGTGTATGATTTATCGATTATACTAATAGTTAAGAAAAATACTTTAATTTGAAATCACCCAAAGTTACAAAACTCTTTTAAATCTTAATTTCTTTATTCTTTTACAAGTTATCCAAAATGGCAAAACTTATCTAAACCCAAATTTGTTAAAAATAAAAACGTCAAAATAAATCTCATTGAATTGTGCTTAGCATCTTCTTTCCTTTCGGGTTAGTACACACACCCCACTAATAGACTTACAGTATACCCATCCCTGTTAGTCACACAGCAATGTTAGCCACTCCTTTGGGAATCGGTACCAAGACCTCAAGTGTTAAAATGAGGTTACCCTCAATGAGTCCCTCACTTTAGCTATGGATTTGGGTGTAAATCATTCTTAAGATCATTATCAGAAATTTTAAAAAAATGTTTAAAAATAATAAGGTAACAAAACATTAAAAATAGAAAAAAAAAATTCATAAATTGTAGTGTTAAACCAAAGAAGTGCGTTTTCACACAAAATAGATAAATTTATCTAAGCATAGCAGGCTAGTTGCCTGCAAAAGCATGATTCCGTTAAGACCAATAAGTTCTGAATTTCATGACGGTGCATGGATCAAAAGTTATCGTTACGACTGCTTTACGGTCTACACTTCAAATAATTTATCCCAAGCCAAAATGAATTTCTTTAACCCGATGTGCCCCATACCAGTCATATCATGCTTACTTAGACTTTTTGGCCTTAGATATGATGGACTACTGCCTTTTGTTTGGGGTTAGACGGCACTTACCCACTTACACGAGAAAAATGAACACCGGTCAAATCGTGGTACGCATAAGCAACGTTGGAACATAAACCGACGGCACTTACCCACTTACACGAGAAAAATGAACACCGGTCAAATCGTGGTACGCATAAGCAACGTTGGAACATAAACCGGATGTTATTGATGAAGAGAAATTACCGAACAGAAAGCAACCATCATTTATGTACATGTCGGGGCATACCTGATACACTGAACCGCCCCTATTTTGGACCATGTCATCCTCACGGTGGTTCACACGTAACACCCCGCCTGGAATCTCAGCACATGTCCGTGCTCCTGTGATATGTTTCCAATGGGGCCCACAATCCCAGTAATCATACCTAAAATCTTGAACAATTAATCCAGTAGACTGGTTCGGCCTGCCTCTTGATTTTCAACTCAGGTGTTCTTCGTGATGAGGCCCACCTTTTGTATGGATTCGATGTCTACAAATGTGTGACAACGTGGCAATGCAAATAAGCTTATAGTACATACGGTAGCACCAGAGTCAGTTGGAATTTGATGCTCTGGTGGAATGTGAAGCTTGATACGCAGCCACTATGGTCGTGTACGTCACAGAACAGTAACCCTAATTAAAGCATCCAAATTGTGGGGCCACATTTTGTTAGAGTAGTACAGACAAAATATCGTACGGATTTACCTATTAAAATGCCAACCACTGTACATTTAGTGGACAGTTAAAATGAGAAATATCAGTCGCACTGTATCTTTTAATTTGGACGGTTTAGAAGAGTGCCTGCGTATCAAGCATCACCGTCTACCAGAGCAACAAATAACTCGTCATGCCATGCATCATCCAGTAGCATTGACGAAAGCATGGACGGTGGAGCTTTATTTATTCACATTTCTTATCTGCTGGACCGTGAACATTTTCCAGATCATACTTGTCCTGATACGCCACGTGTCCACATGGCCTCTCGTGATATATCTGACACTTAGCACTTGAATTGACGTCGATTGTCGCGTTACCTCAGCTAATATCAGTAAATATTTGTTCCATTATGTCTCCACGTACGTCCTGTTGGTAGACTCTGCTGAGTTTCACGATGTGGTGAAAATTCACGCTTGGTAGAATCTGCTGAGTTTCAACATGTGGTGAAAATTCACGCTGCTAACAGCACCAGTGGTTGCGTTGCATCACTGATTGGGTGATCAAAAAGAAAAAAAAATCCTTCGAGGACATAATACCAAAATCGATACATATGCAAATCTCAGGTGGACCATACCTAGGGAAACACTGGTGATTGACCA
The DNA here is from genome assembly GCA_003013855.2 of Liriodendron chinense. NCBI lineage: Eukaryota > Viridiplantae > Streptophyta > Magnoliopsida > Magnoliales > Magnoliaceae > Liriodendron > Liriodendron chinense. The sequence continues at coordinate 158,267 of PVNU02001707.1, read as the reverse complement.
TCAATAACTTATAGTGGGCCACAAATTTTTTGGATCAAGCTGATATTTGTTTTTTTCCTTAGTCCAGGTTTATGTGACCTTATCAACAATTTTGATGGCAAATAAACATTACAGTAGACTCAGGAAGTTTTTAATGGTGTGGCATTCAACCAGCACTGTTTCCTATGGAATGGTCCACCTGAGATTTGAATCTGATTAATGTTTGGGTCCATGCACTAAAATGATCTTTTTAAAAACGGATGGACGTCGTGGATATAGAATAAATACATCAAGGTGGGCCATACAGTCCGGGCCGCACTTAATGTTCTCCCGAAAATGAACAAATGAACAAAGGTCCAGATTGTAACTTTTGGTCCCCTACCTGCCGTGGATCATGGCTCAGAAGGAACTCGATCAGGATGGTCAGTGGTTCCTAATCTCCACCGATTGCCGATTGGATGTAATGGATTCTCTGACATCTGCACTCTGCCTCATCCACAGTGGGCCCCACCGTTTGTCCAATATGGATTGAGTTCACGTTCTTCGTTGCATGCATGAGTAAAATCATTCCATTAGCGAGATCCAAAACCCAGGTGGACCACACCACAGGGTACAATGAGGATGGGATGCCACCTTGGTTTGCAACTTTCATCATAACCGTTAAACAGATCTAACTCACCTGGATGAAGATAGAATACATAAATCCGACTGATCCAACGATCAGGCGTGGGTTTTAGTAGGCCAGTTTCCTATCGATACCATTGATGTGGCCCATCAGAGTTTTTATCGCTCTGATTCGCAACCCGTAGGAGGTTTGCTCGAATACATACCGACGAATTGCAAGAAGATACGTCGGGGACCCTAGCCATTGGATTTGAGTTCTTTCCAATAATCGCAACCGTTTATTCGATGGGGCTCGCCGCGGATGGGAGATAACCCGAAAATCTCTGGGATTGAATATTTTACCCTTTTGATTATACAAAGGCTATGCTCACCGTTCCCCTTCGAATAAAAAAGAGCCAAATAATTGAAGGGTTGAAATTAGTCAATTGAGATTATTATTTGTCGAATTTCCACTAAAAAAAAGTGAGACGAGTCATATAAACGGTCTGGATCAGAGATACCATTCTCAATACGTCGGGATGTATAGAGCTATGAGCTATCTTTCAATATTACACGTGGCAGGATAGACGGTGGATCAGGAACCCTACTCAATGGGCACCGCCTTGTATGTATCATGGCCCACATATCCCCAGAATAGGACAATCCTTGCGGTGAAATTCACCAACCTTTCGAAGTGCGTGCCAATATTTAATTATCTTTTGCTTTGGACCGTCCATCTGGAGCCGCCGTGGGATGCGAAGCATCATCCTTTTTTGTTGAAGGTTTCGATAAATAGGCCATCAATGATTTGTTTTAGTAGGTGCGCAGTCCCGATCGACCGTCTACTCTGCCACGTGGATTCGACGGCTGTATTAAATCATTTCCCCACAAAACTCTTCCTACGACCATAATCAAACAATGTTGAGCTGAACGTGGAAAAATCTAAAAGCGGCTTAAAGAGATCGCTTTGCCTGTGCACCGAGTCGGAAAGAAACTACATCTGTCGCATCGTGGGGTCCACAAGAAAGTATGAGCGAATAATCAGAAGCTCCATCCTGAAAGTGGAAATTTAGGTGGACTATGGTCACATAATAGAATTTATAACATTATCATCGCCTTTTATCGAGTTAAATCTGAACCATCAAACTGTTTCCTTTCAACGGTCCAAATTCATCTACGGAAACACATGGTAAGAGTTGTTAATTCAGTACTTATTTAGTTCTATGTCCATCTGAGCTACCATCCGAAACATGGACGGGTCTGATCATCTGGCTATCTCTGCATGTGAGCCTCAGTTGCGCGACATATTGATGTTCAAAAGCTGCGATATATGCCAAAACGTACATGAGGGGAAAAAGATGATTCTCCTCCTGTGAGTTATTTTATACTCCGCTGCTCCTAGAACTTGATACACATGCACTCAGAAAATGAACACGTGGCCCATACTAAATCAAACTAAAACCAATTGAATTGGGGAACTCACTTTATGAAAGTCATAGACCAAAAATCATCTTCGTTAAACAAATATAGCTTCTGATTCGTCGTCACTTGTTTGTAGAAATAGGACGGTTGGATATTTTCAATTTTAACCATCCAATAATTGTGCTCTAACCTGATAGTCAGGTAAAATAAATAAATAAAATTAAAATTAAAATTAAAATAAGATTTTGAGGTCATGACACGGCTAAGCTATGACCCAAAATTGCACAGGTTATTTTGAATTTTAAGTGCTTGCGTATCATCCATCACACTCTACCAGAGTATCAGAGTTTTTCACGAAAATAATATTTCCACCCCCGAAAAATTGATAGATTCACCTCCCAAACTAGAATCGGATTGCCTGTGACCCGGGCTCTTGTGCCTGGGGTTGTGTGGGTCCCAGGTAGGTGTCCACGACAAATCCACTCTGTCCATCTGTTTTGAAAGACCATATTAGGTTCGGATTCGAAGCATCAGTCAGATCCAAAACTCATGTGGGCCACACTACACCAAAAAGTTGGGATTGAACTCCTGCGGGTGACAAGTGTTTTATGAGGATGATATTTGTTACCACATTTTATCTGAATGGAAATAACCCTGTAAACGGTTTGGATGGCATATAAACATCATGGTCAGCTCAAGGAAAGTTTCAACCGTGGCTGTTTATGTTCGGACTGTTTCGTGGTCTTTCAAAATTAGGGCTCTCAATGGAGCGGGTCAAATCAGAGATCCGATTTGCTCCGAATCCATGGATTTGGATCTTAAAATAGGTCCGATTAGTTAAATGGACCGGATTTGGATCTTAAAATAAGTCCGATTACTTAAATGGACCGGATATGGATTCACAGGAACATATATGAGTTCCATCTGAATCCGGTTAAGATCAGACTCGTTGTCACCTTACTGTATATGTTATATTCATGCTGACCATTCGTTTTACAAATTATTTTAGGCCATGTTAACCATATCATAGTAAATAGTAGGATTTGTATCATTTTTCTACTAAATTAAATATATTATATTATATATTTTATATCATATATTTTTTTAGATTTGTAATGGGGGTGGACTCGGACCTAGATCTGACCCGAATCCGATGGTTATATGAATTTTGGATCGAAAATTGATCTAACAATTTATAAATGAATTGGATATGGATATCACCTTTTGGATCCGAGTTGGATCCGAATCCGTCTATAGATATACGGACTTGGATCCGATCCAGATCCAACCCATTGAGAGCCCTAATCAAAATAAATGGACGGAGTGAACTTTTCACGGACATCTCTGTGGGCAACACAACTACAAATGGGCCATCACGATGGGTGATCGAGACTAATTAAGAGTGCACTAAGAAAGAGATGCTTACTATTACCAAAACACGATTTTGGGGATGGGAATATAAATTTTTTGGGGGTGTGAATATCAACTTGGTGTGTTTCATGCCACAGACAGCGGAGTACCTATGCATGTGCAACCCACTTAAGTGCAATGATGCCATTTGAGGATAGCTTGAATAAATAGATAAGCCATGTTAAGAAGCGTCTCTCTCTCTCTCATCACACCTGAAAGTGGGCCCCACCCATGTCATCCCTACCTTATCTCTCTTTCATCACACCTGAAATGGGGCCCACCCATGTCAACCCCACCCTCCCTCTCTCTCTCTCTCTCTCTCTCTCTCTCTTCAATAACACCTGAGGTGGGGCCCACCGATGTTTACATCCCGACCTTATATTGTTTTTAACTTGAACTCATTAGTTGGGAAGTCGACAGCCTATGACTCCATGCATCATTGACTCTTTCGGAATAGAAATATTAGAAAGCTAGGGCACGCCGATTTTCAACATCAATGTGCAGGACATGTGCTGATCAGGACCGTTCATCTGCTAGGCCCGATTGTGAGCCATCTACATGTTGAAAATTATAACTAATCCATACCTACAAAGGAAAGTTATGTGAAATTTCCCACGTAATTAACCACGCTTTGCATGGATGGTGGAGGATCTCTGATGGTCGGATTTCTTATCTCTACTACGTCTATGATGGGGCCCACTCGAAAGCGAGTGATGCTACAGAAGTAATTAAATAGGCTAGCTCTCTTTAATCATGATTTTGGTTTGCTTTAAAAAAATGTGATATGGCTTTCTTAGCATGTAATCATGTTTCACCTGACTCTTCCAAGCCATAAAAAGAAGGATTAATGCATATCATGCAGTTGGTGGGGCCCACTTCTTTCCTTCTGACATTCTAAATCAATGTCTTAGTATTATATGTTAATCCATACTTAGCACGCTAATACACAACCGCCCAGCCAGTAGGATTTAGCCTCCTGCCCCTTGCAGACGAAATCAACGGTTGTGATGTGAGGTCACGACGTGGATGTTTCCATAATCAGGCTAGCGTGCATTAGGATCTCCACCGTCATCTTGAAATTAGTGGTGAGTGACACGTGGATGGTAGATGTGGAACACAAGTACGGAGATCAGGACCGTCTAAATTATGGGCCCTTTCTTGATGGAGAATACCCAAAATTGATACTGATTGGACAATCCTGACCAACCATTTCCTCTGTTAAATTCTTACTGTTGAATTCTCTTTTTAGCCTCCCATTTGACAATCACCAGTTGGAAAGCTAGGGTCATTCGATCTGTCCGATTTTCGGCCAATTTACGATCCAAGATGGGTCACATGATCTGGACGGTACGGATTCAAATGATTCTACTCATTGTGTCTGTGTGTGGGTTTGCATTTGTGTGTGTGCGCCTGTGGGTGTCAACACCTTCTAATCAACGGTGGCGAACGGTTGCCGAGTCTTCTGCTTAGTGGTCATGCATTCGGCTCAGACTAAATAGTTGGATTGCGTAGGTGGGATTGCGATTGATGTCTGCCTTCCAAACGCCTTTTCCGATCTTTCTTGATTCTACTTTTTCTTGTTCAGACGGCTTGCATCGTCAGAATATGAAAAAAAAATTCACCCTTGATGGCTTTTGTAATGTTTTAATGGTCATGATTCAGTGGTGGCACCTCACAGAACAGATGTCCGATATTGGGGCCAATGGCACACTTGCTAGAGATCTGGTCCGTCTATCTAGTTTCTGAGATACTCATCCATGATTTTGAGTTTAGTTGACTCAACTGGGTTTTGAATCGAGCTGAATCTTAGTGTTCTTAAACTATGGATCAAACGCTCCAATTTCAACTCACAGGCTCACTTCATTAGTGTAAAGTCCTGAATTTTGGCATATTGTATATGCAATGTCTCCTTTCCGATGAATGGCCTGGATTGCTAACATGTTCTGCTCCATCACATGTGGGCCTCTCCTTTGCATCACCATTCGTATGATCATGTGAAAATCTTCTAGCCTTCATTGATATTTTAACGTTTTAAAGGTCTACACGCTATCTTTGATACGTGGATCGCCTGATAATGTATTATTTACTCAGTACTAGGTCGGCAACATGGGTTCGAGTCGACCCAAACCCAATTGACCCAACTCGAGCTTGGGTTGGGTAGGTCATGTCATGGTCCTCAGTAGGGTTAGGGTTGGAATATATATATATATATATATATATATATATATATATATATATATATATATATATATATATAAAATAATAATAATAATAATAATAATAATCACATGAATTGGGTCAGGTTGGTCCAATCAGAACTCGGTTGGGTCAATTTAGGGTTGAGTACAGAGGAATTTGAGTCTGGTTTAAGCTGAGCACATTAAGTTAGAGTTCAAGTTAGAACACGCTGCAGGTTTGGGCTCCTTTATTGTTGGATTATGCTTGAATCTACCCTCAATCTGATTCAACATGTCCTACTGTCTTTAATAGAAGTTTGTTAATTCCATGTATGACAAGAGCACAGCTAACCACATAGGCATGCATGCCAATGTTAATTCCATGTATATTAGCGGCCACTTGAGATCTGAAATAGCTTGATTTGGCCGAAATATCTGAGTGTGACCCACCAAATGAAATGTTCTTGCGTGCATCTTTCAAATTAAATGAAGAAATTTTCCATTATGTATTTTTATTCATGCCATTTTCCATGATTGAATTACATATTTTAATGGTTTACATGCAACATTTGTTGAATAAGCTTATTCTACAGCTATTGTATATGAGTCTTCCCTTTTGGTTTAATCGCATCCGACCCGTCTAAAAGGGTCACAACACCATGATCTTGGGATGCAAACCGATATCAGAAATTTGGTGAAAACTGGCCGCATCCGATGAAGGGAAGGCCATGAAGCTGTTGATCATAGGTTTTGATGGGATCATATAGTAGAATAATCTGTATGTTTGTTTTCATTTGTATTTGGTTTGATAGTGTAGTCTTAGATATTAGAATCGTTCCTTTGGAGCCTTAGATTTATAATAGACTCATCCAACTGTTCAGATTCGAAAACAGCCCTTCATGGAAAGCATCAGTTTCTCCGGCCCATTAATTATGGACCACCGTGTGAGTTAGGCTTTTGGGTGGCTATCCATTATTCCTATGAGTTGGCCCACCGTGTTGTGTTAATACAACCCAACTTGTGCATTAAGTGGCCTCCACCATGACAATGAGATTTAAAATAAAATAAAAAATAAAAAATCAGGCCTATTAAATAATAATGTGTACCATACCATAAAAAAAATAGATAAGCAACCAAAGTCCTCCAGATTCATGTGGTGAACTTTGGGATGGTTGGATAAGTTTTATTTTTTAAGTGCCCCACTAATTTCATGATAAGTACCTTTTTCAATTGATAAGCCCCAGATACCATATTTGTAGAAATATTAATATTAATATTAATTTAAAAAAAAAAAACACGCAACCCATTTTGAGATTATATTTAAAATATACGGTTCAAAATCTCTATCAAACCCAGATCGGGTCACCGGACAATGAAAGGCAGAAAAATGGGCAGGAGGGTTCGCAATGGATGCTCATGAACCTGATATCACCCTGATCGGATGATCAGAGCCATCTGATGAAGGATGTACAAAATGGATGATATGATATCCATTTTTCACCCCTCAATCGGGCTGCTATGATCATCCAAACATGATGATTATTGGGCCATGAGCAATACATGGTGGATCCATCCGATCAAACGGTCTTTAGAAATCATAAGTGAGCCTCACATGGGCTCCATACACATTCTTATTCCCTTTATTTAAAAAACTCAAATCATATGACACGTACTTTCAATCTTCGTCTAGTATACACAGGTTTTCCCATCCGAGAAGTGGCACCCATCTTTTAGTAATCCAGACCGTTGTTCTGTCGGAGACCGACCGTAGATGGATCATAACCCTACAATCTGTTATGTTGATAGATCCTGCCATTTTTTGTTGGATTTCTCTTTATAACTGTCTGTATCTGGACAAAAAATTAAAGGGTTATGATTCTTCAGTCGAGGAGTGTTTCAAAGGAACTGTCCATCCAGAGCCGCTGGAACAGATCAACGGTCTAGATCAATGAGCTATAGGCCCCACATGGTAGGATTAAATACACTCATTTTACTCGGGCATGCCCTCCACCACACACCAACCCCTCCAAATCCTGGGGAATGGATTCCCACTACATCCCATCGGTACACATATTCAACCTTATCTCTACACCTATCCATCCCATCTTCAAGGAAAACAGGTGGGCCCCACAACCAATCTCCTTGACTTAACTTACAAAAATCCCTGCAACTTGCTACGTGCAACCAAATAAGGGAAAATTCATGTCCCTTGCTGATTGCTACGATACATCCCTTTCTCATCCATGTGCGCATGTTAGCATTTGCATGCACGTTTGCACAAGGCCGACCTTTGGCCCACCTGAAAGTGATCGGAACCATCCATGTTCTTGTGCTACCCTAGACAGATACACAAATCTTACCCTGGGTGCATGACGTAACTTTGAATGGATCCGATTAAACGCCACGAATGAACGTTCTAGATCAATCCTTAAGTATGATGTTAGGTTCCTAGACCTATCAAACTAGTGCCCGTAGGATGGACGGTTCTGATCACTGTATCCTAATTGTGCATGGGCCACATGGCTACAAACATGCTAGTGATCGTTGGTTGGACTCGTATGGCTTTTAAGGCCACTGATGTGGGATCTCTTATGGCCCGTTTGGCACCCTGGATTCCAGGAGAAAGTGAAGGAAAGGAGGAGAAACTGGTTGCTTTATTATGTTTGGCACCATGGATTCGAAGAGAAGTGGATTTGAGTAATCTAGGAGAACTCAAAAAAGCACTTTTAGCCCTTTTTCAAATCCTCAAAAAAAGGTGGGATTTGAGGAGAAATCCTTCCCAACGTGGGACCCACCATAATATGTCCCTAACTATGGGACCCAACATGATGTACATTTTCCATCCAACTTGTTGATAAGGTCACAAGGACCGGGATGAAGGGACCACACAAATTTCAGTTTAATAGTAGACTTTTGTGCATCATAAAGGTCTCACTCTCCATTTTTTCTTGTTTTATGGTCCACTTTAGATGTGGATTTGCTTTATTTTTTGGATCTTGGCATAAAATGATATGTAAAAATGGATGAATGGCAAGGATTTAAAAATCGAGGCTAATACGGTAGGCATACGGTGGGATTAAAATTTACACCGTCCATTCCTTCATGTTTGATTTCTCTCAAATCTTGGCTGCCAAACAGAAAATCTGGAATTGATAAGAAGTGGAATCGGTGAGAATTCATATCATGGAATCCACTTCTCCTCACTTCTCCTCAAATCCATGGTGCCAAACAGGCCATTACCGCAGTGCACAAAACCAATATATCAGATCACTTTTGACAACACCCCATTGAGTGGTCCCTTCCACTTAACACGTGGCATGATGAACGGTGGATCAAGATCATTAGCGTAGTGGGCTCTTCCGTGGGGAGACCATGGCTCAAATTAAAAAAAAAAAAAAAAAAAAAAGGACCATGCTAAGCAAATAAAATGCCGGAGACATAAGCTGTCTGCAGGTGGGGTTTTGGGCGGCTCCTATGGCATCCAACCCTACCCATGCAAGCGGGGTTTGGTCCAGTCTCCTCTTGAAGACCTGGACCCGTGTCGGGTCAGTTTCCAATACCCATAAATTTCAAGTCAAATAAGAGCATTCAACATGGTGGGGCCCACCTAATGAACGAATTATATTACACGCAAATTTTCCACTTTGACCCATACGTTGGAATGCAAACAGGCCCTCTGACATGGGTGTGACTTTGGAAACAGCCTAATTTCTCCGCTAGCATAGTTAATACATATTTAATAGAGAAGGTCTCTCAGTGGATAACTTCGAAACTATTGAGTGAATACAACATCCAACCCTTCCAATTGGTTGGGCCCACCATTAGGATCATGTGGTAAAAAATCCAGTCACATATACTCATCGGATAGGCCCCAAAAATGAAAAACTATATCTATCTAATGATAAATAGAATACAATTGTGGTCCTTTCAGTAAGTGTATGGGGCTGATTTTTGTAGAAGAACATTCCTATGGTGGGCCTGACTTATAGGATGGATTAGATTTTTCACCCACATGAAAGGTTGGATGTTATCCTCTAGGTGGACCGCAAATTGTGGTCCAACTGGTTGTACTAGAGACCTTTTCTATTTAATATATATTATATTAATATTAAAATAGAGCCAACCTGATTTTAACGGGGTCCAAATTGATGCATCCAACCAACCATGGCTAGACCCGAATTCTAACGGGTCAACAAGGTGAGACTAGACCGAGGTGATTTTTGAATGGACCCGGAAAGTTGGACCCTAAAATCCAGTGGGATCCACAGGGTACGGCAGGTCCAGGTAACAATGGACAGCCCTAAGAAGACCGGAATTGTGTATGCAAAACCTGTGTTTCTAGCAGCATGAATAACGCCCATAGCTTTTTTTGGACGACTGTACATGAAAAATCCACTCCATCCATCATGTGATAATCCTTTTGTTTAGTGTTGAAATAAAGGAAGCGTTTGGCTATTTACGCCAATACCAGAGAGCTAGATCATGTCAAAGCTCTGTCGGCCCCACCATGATGTATGTGCTTTATTCATGCTGTCCATCTATTTTGCCAGCTCATTCTAGGTGGTGAGCCCAAAAACAAGGCAGATCCAAATCTCAGGTGGACCACACCACAGTAAAACAGTGTTGATTGAATGTCCACCATTAAAACCTTCCCAGGGCCTGCAGTAATGTTTATCTGCCATCCAACCTGTTGATAAAGTCACATATACCTGGATGAAGGGAAAACACAAATATCAGCTTGATCCAAAACTTCCATGGTTCCAAAAAGGTTTTCAACAGTAAGCCTTCAATCCCCACTGTTTTCTGTGGTGTGGTCCACCTGAGATTTGGATTTGCCTCATTTTTTCTCTCATGCCCTAAAATGAGCTTGCAAAATGGATGGACGGCATGGGTCAGACGTATACACTGTGGTGGAGATCACAAAGCTTTGACACTAGCTAGCTGGCTGGTATTGGGGTCACTAGCCAAACCCCGTCCATAAGTAAAACATTAGCCTAATAAAAAAAAAACTCATACAGGTTAAATCAGAGGGATAAAAAAGAAAAGAAAAAATCTAAGATCATGCGTTTTGGCCCACTTGAGTTTTGAATCAAGCTAATATTTGTGTCTTCTTAGTCCCACTTGATGAATGGCTTTGATGAAAGATACACACCAAGACAGCACCACATGCAAACCTATGGTTGGAATTACATCCCAATTATTCCCTGTGGCGTGGCTCACAACACCTGAGTTGTGGGATGTGGCTGAATTTTGTCCTCATGGCCTAGTGCTAAAGAGCTCATCTGATGGACGGAGTGGATTTCACATATACAACAACATGGTGGCCCTAAAGAGCTTAGGTATATGACGTGCTGCGTAAAAAAAGGTATATCAAAAACAGAAGCTAGTTGGTGCGTCGTCCCAATCGTGGGTGTCCATCGTACCACAAGGAAAAGTAGAAATAGCATTTATGATAATATGATATGACATGTTTAATAATATCATATGGTTGTTCTTATCGTATCACTTTCTAATCATTTGGGATATAAGATGGGGTGTAGAACGACTTAATGGAGGGCTAAGATTGCATAAATTATTTGGGCCCGATGGACTTTAATTGAGACAAAATATCTCAACAGTATTGCAATATAGCTTTTAACAACCATTGCTTTGCGACTGGTTCACCATTTCGTGCATGTAATATATTTGGTATTCTATCATCAGCTCTACACCCTAGTCGATATCTTAAAAGTCATTGGCTCCCAAATAGATTTATAAAGATTTAATCATTCTACGGGTTAAATTAGGCAGTCGGATGGTTAAACCTTCTTGAAGCACCTTAAAAACCAACACGGTAGCAAATAGCCCTTGATGGTCAAAGGGGCTCGTGGCCAACTAATTCATGGTCCAAGAGGTTCTGCGCATGTACCAGGACGCATATCCCAGTAGGATGGTTGTAAGTCAAATAATAAGGGGTTGAGATGAGATCATCCTTCTATAGGGAGGGTGAGGAGTTGCTCGGCAATTTCGAGGACTACCACGACTTAATTAAGATAGATTCTCCTTCCTTCAATGGCTAGTTTTATGTTGAGTACTTCCTCGACTGGGTCTATTATAATTGAGAGGTTCGTTGAATATATGGAAATATGTGAAGAAAAAAAAAAAAGCAATAACATACAACCTCATGGGGCAAAGCATTAATTAAAGGCATCAATATGAACCTAGCTTGAATAAAGAAGTTGACACAATTGGGATTCCGATGAGCACGCTGTTATGAGGTATTATTTCAACATACTAAAATTGTTGTCATGGAAGCTGTATGATGAGGGCTTATTAGGAAGAATTCTATTAGTTATCCACTTTCAACGATTTGATAGAAACCAAGTCACAACAAGTAGCAAAGTTTACAGGTGAACTGCATAGGGTTATACAGAATTGGGTGATGATGCAACCCATCTGAACCATTAGTGAAGTCATCAAATTGATAAGTCAAGTGGATATATATGTAACTATAGAGGTATGTTGCATGAAAATTATCAATAACAAAAATTTTAACTGTCGATCACAGGCTACTATATATGTCTAAGGGAAAATTCCAAGTTAGTGGATGTACTTGACCTACCACTACTGGAAACCTAGATTTAGAAAGTGGACAAGGTAAGCAATAGGAGCATCACCCAACACCATAAACATGCCCCAAAACTTTTTTGCACAACCCCGACTAACCAAGCATTATATGTGTGATCAACTTTCACATCAATCGAACTAATATTGTCTTAAAAAACGAATGGCTAACCACCACTAATTTAGGAGAGGCAAGCGAGGATCGATTAAATTTTGGACATGAGGGATGAAAATTCCTAGGAAAAAGAGAAAGAGGAGTCGATTAACAAAGACAAAAGAGTGCTCCACTTCATGATGAACAATTAGAAACATGAAAAGGACCCAAACAAATATAATATTTTCAAGAACATGTACACGATCAACCAGAATCCCTATGATGTGGTCATAAACGGAGGCAGCAACAAGAACATATTTTCAAAGGTGGTAGTAAACAAATTATTGTTGAAGACCAATACATAATCGGCTGAATTAAATAGGTTAGCAAAACTAAGGTAATTAAGCAATGGTTAGTTTCATTTTTTATTTATGAACATTACAACACAGTTGTCTATAATGTGCTCTCTATGGAAGCATGCCATATGACATTGAGACGACAATGATAGTATAGTGTTGACTCCGCCTATAAACGTAAGGACAACATCTATATCTTTTTCAACAATAATAAAGAGATTACCCTTACCCTTATAAGGATGGAAAAATGGCCCGAAGCTTTCCAAGTTAGGGGGCAATCTTTCCTACTAATAGGTGGCGTAAATTATGAAATAGTTAACTAATGCCACTAAAAAGATAACTTATGGATGTTATTCTAAAAGATGCTCAAGTAGATTTAATCTAATAAATCTGGGTATTTAAATTGTTTCAAATTATTCTAAGAAAGTGATCTAATGATGGTTCACCTAAGAAAGGAGTGCTTGTTAGCCGAAGCATACTTAAGTGAAAAGATAAGAAGATTGGACCTTATAAAAACACTCGTGAAGATCAATAACCATGCTTATGTTGTTAATTTTCCTGAAGGCAGGGTGATTTCGTAGAGGTTCGTCATTGTAGACTTGTTCAAGTATTGTGCACCAAAAAGTTATATGCAACTACTTAGTAACTTAAAGACAAATTCTCTTTAAGTGGAGGTTACTAACATAAAGGATGACTTAATGGGAGATCAAGATTGCACAAAATTGGGGCCAGAAGGCCCTGATTGAGCTAAAATGGCCTAAACTCGTACCATAGTTTCCGACAATCATAACTTCATGATCATTAATCCATTTTACATATACATGTATTGTTGGTGGAGGTGGGCACAAACCAAGCCAGCTCGAAAGCTTGGCTCGGATTGGTTCGAAAAAGCTCGGCTTGGATTGGTTCGAATGGAAGTTCAAACCAAACCAAGCCTCCGAGTCAAGCTCGTTTGAAAAAACAAACCAAACTCAAACTAGGGCAGTTCCGGCTCGGCTCGAAGCTCGATTTGATTCAGCTCGGTTTGATTCGGCTCGTAAATTATAAGCACACTGTTTCCTGTGGTGTGATCCACTTGAGCTTTGGCTATGATTCCATTTTGAGATCATGTCCTAAAATGATATGAAAACAGATGGATGACATGGATAATACATAATGCATATATATGAATGCACACTGTTTCCATGCACTTGTAAAATTATGCTTGTGTACTTTTGTTTGGAAAATACTCTTATATGTCTATTTTGAAGGTGCACTCTTTTGAAGGATGTTAAACTTCATATAGTAAGAGATGTTTGTACCTTTTTTTTTATAACTTTTTAAATTCTTTTCTATTTAAATGAATAAGGAAAAAAAGAGCCACGGTTTGTTTGAACTCGGCCCGACTCGGTTCGAAATTTTCAACCAAGCCGATTCCGGCTCGAACTAGATTTTTCTAGAGCAAACTAAACTCGGGCCGCATGGGTCGGCCTGAAACCCAAACCAAACCGATCCACAAACTGTGGTGGTCTAAAAACAAACCAAACCAAACTAGGGCTAACTCAGCTTGGCCCGGATCGTTGCCCACCTCTAATTGTTGGAAAGCTTCATGCATAAAATATACCCTTGAAAAGTTCTATAACCTAACCAATCTCTAAGGTTTGTTGTCACCCAATGGCTTCACAAAATTCAAGCATTTTAAGGATTAAATTACGATTTTAAATTAAAATTTATTATTTTCAATAATTTTTACTTTTCTATTTTTAGGGTTTTTAGAGTATAGCTAGTTATGGTCGAAATTTTTTTAGTTGTTCACTTTTGAGTTAATTAGGGTTTTTTCTTTTTTTACACTTATAGAAGGCCAACAAACACTTTGCCAGTAGTACTCTATTCAATAATATTAATTACATTTCTTGATTTTAAAGATGTTTTTCTCCTTATCGATACAACACGGTTTATTTTTCAAGAAGGCGGGAATTTCCTCCTTTATAAATCCCACCTTCACAAAGGATCACCAAATTTAAGGCCATTTCAAAACTTATACATGTGGCCCTATGAGGTGATTTTTAAACGACTTAGTCAAGATTTGGCACTGCTCGTGATGGTGGAGCCTACCTGAATTCCTAATACATATAATTTTTGGGAAATCTCATGAATTGGAGAGGACTCACACATCATGGTGGGGCCCACAAAGCTGATCAACCTTACCAAAATCTAATTTAAAGTGGACCTTAAAAGGCCCATGATTAGATGGTCTGACGATCGATACCATGCATGTTCTTAGTCCTTTACATTGAATTGATGGTTGTGACCATTATCATATGGAGACGAAGTCATAACATCCATCATCATCTAAGCCTTATTCCAATTAATTGAGATCAGCGGATGAATTTACAGCACTAAAAAGAAAGATTTCACCGGCTCAACGTCAATGTAAAAAATCAAAGGTCAGGATCATCATCAACGCGTGAGATTATGGGATCATAGCTATTTCCAATCGTGGGCTCCAACTGGGTGAGATGATCAGTTCAAATCATGAGATCATCTCAGCATGTGGGCCCCAATGGGGTGGCACATGGTGGCAATCTTGCAGAACGACATAGGCAAAACAAACTCTTGTCGAAAAATCACCTACCTGTTTATTAATAAAATAATAGAGATGGAAGAAGATTGCAACTGAAAAACTATTTTTTTTTTAATTTGAATTTTATGAGAAATACACATGCTTGAAATGTTCAAAAAATAGTTGTCCATTTGTTTAGCAGTTAAAAATGCCATTTAAGCTTGCAGTTGTACACTACAATCCATGGGCACATGGTTTTTTTTATATATATATTCGTAGCCTCACCTGCTAATGTGTGGGTCCCACCAACTACTTCTAAAATTGTGTAGTTCTGGTATTCTTTAAACAGTAGTACGTTTACTGTAGGTCCCAGTGATGGACGGTCTCGATACTAGAAAGGGTATACCAAACCGATTTTCATGTACGGGAGGGGGCCACCCAATTAATTTGGGTGGACCATTCTACCGTGCACTTGCGTCCACCCAACTAATTGGACGCGAATTGCCTGTGCTACCGGCTACATGAAGTTCCTGTGGTTGGAAGCTATGTGGGGCCCACAGAGATGCACGTGGTGAATCCACTCCGTCCATCCGTTTCTCAAGATCACAATACGTGGATTCAAAACTCAGGTGCGGCACACCAAGTGAAACAGGGAGAACAGAAAATGTCCATCATTGAAACCTTTCCAGAGTCGACCATGACGTTTATATGCCATCAAAATCGTCCATAGTGTTATTACCACTCAGATACATAGCAGGCACAAATATCATCCTGATAAATAACATCTGTGGGCCCCCACAAAATTTCCGATGGTGGCCGTTCATTCCCCTCTCTTTCCTGTAGCGTGGCCCACCTAAGTTTTAAATCTGCCTAATTTTTATGCCCTTATCCCACTGTGGTCTTGAGAAACTGATGGACGGATGGGATTCGACACAGGCATCTCTGTGGGCCCCACATAGCTTCCGACCACAGGAGATTCCGGAGGCATAGGCAATTCACCTCCCAACTAATTCGAGTCCATTAATTAACAAGTTCATGCTAACCGTACATTCATTTCTTCGAGAAACGCCCAACTGATGGGTGGACCAACCCGGTTTTCGTTAACAGTCGAGACCCACCTTACTCATATGTTAGAAACGTATGTTAGGTTAGCACGTGGGGTGCATGTGGGGGATTTTCATACGCGATTCTAGGGAGTTCGAAGATAGAGATACTAGGGTTTGGTGAAATAGCCGTTGTATTCACGTGGTAAGTGACATATCTTTACCCACCTTAACTAAGCTTCTTTTCCATACATTAGTTGAGGGGATTATCTAACTTCAACCAGTGAGGTTAGATGGACCCCCAACCGTTAGATTCAACGACTTACCTTGATCTATCTATCACCTGTCCCTTTCTATGTGTTCTTCCAACTCACTAGGTGGGCTCTACTTGTTATGTGTCATGGCCCAAAAATCTCGGTTATGGTTTGGTACCAGCTGGCCGCATGCATGTGTACGTCCATTACCGACCATTGGTATTTTTTTTTTCTTTCGAACGGTCCATTTCTTGATAGACATGTGGCCCACTTGATGTCCGGTTGTATTACTCGTTGAAGTATCTCAAAAGTCATGTGTTGCTGACTTTGCGCCTATTATCAAATCAGGTGAGACGTTTCATATAATCTATCTACATTAAATTTATTTTAATTTTTCCATTGCACAGTTCTTGATGATCAGGGACAAAAAATGGTGGGGCCCACATCGACGGATGGGCGATCACAACAGTCTTATGTTTTTTCCCTGATGGATGATCCTTGCCATTGATAAGTCTAGCTGATTTTGGACCATTGAAGGTAAATTTTTTTAATGGATCGGATTCATCTGATCATTAAACCCTAAACCCTATTTTCTTACTGTGCACTTAAAACTAGTGGAGGTGATCTTCATGGTGTGGCCCACCATTTGAACGGCTCTTTTTTACATTGGTTGTGGAGTTGGATTTTAAAAGTAGAAGGAGAAGCGGTGTGCGTGTGAGGTGGGGTGGGTGAAATTATCAGAAGGGCGAATCCCTTGGACCCTACTTTTCTTAAATGACGAAAATGCCTCTGGTTAGTTTGGGTGTGGTTGACTTCACTTCCCATGCACGTAAAGGCGACAAGCTATGTCTGTGAATTAGGGGACAAAGAGTACTTGTTGCTTGCACGGAGACGCACTGTCTTTGACGAGAACTGATGTGAAATTACACAGAAGGGCATCTATCGATTCTAATTTGACGTGAATATCCGAAGGTGTTTCTGTAATTTTATGAAGAATTTTGGTCTCTTCTGTCATTTACAACGACAGACTGTGCCCTTGCTTGAGGTTTACTAGCCCTTCATGCACTCTCTCCACACGCGGCTTTAAAGGCAATACACGTGCGTGGGATGCACGCGTGAGGGAGACCTAATAGGCGGCATATGGTGGGCCCCACCATGGGTGAAAACTTAGCCTGACGCGTGAGTCGTCAGGGTTGCTGGGCGTGGACCGTTCCTTTGGGTTGGAGTTAGGGGAGGGCCATCTGGTGACTGAACGGACCAGATTTTGTGCTGGGTCATCTTCATTTTGTGGCCCACCTTTTATACTGCTCTGATGTGCTACGCACTTGATGGATCCGGCACATGTGAAGCGTGTGGAGAGCATGCGTGCGAGGCCAGGGGATCCAAACCCAAACTTTCACCGAGGAAATCTACCAAACCGAACGTTTGATTGGTCCACATGAATATTGGCAGGCAGAAGAGCAAGAGACATCGAGTGGAAGCACTTGCTGGGATGCAGGAACCCTTGTGGGGCCCACCTTAGGGGCCATATGGTTCCCTTGCGGCGAGCATCCACGTGGCTGCGAATCATTTGATGCCATTCTGAGTAGTCAAACAGCAATGATATTGCCAGCGCGAACGTATGGACGTGGCACTAGTAGCATACATGTGATAGATCCGGACCATTCACATCGTGGGGCCACAGTCCTTTACGCCAGGACCCAAATATCAAGCTGGACTTCTCTGGTCGAGGGCTGTACGTGAATGGCCAAAAAAATGGACGGATAGAAATACATATGTCCATGTTTTTATATTCAAAGTAAGCGCGTGGCTGAAACGATGAGTGAAACATCTTACACGTGTGCCGCAAAAATCTCCTCTCCTGCGCATCACCTGTCACGGCATGCTCGTGTAACAAAAATTGATGGTATTTGAAATCAGATCCGCACATCTTATCCATCGTAACATGCTAGTGCATGATCCCAAAACAAACTAGGATTCAACATATATGTAATCCACACCACAGGAAAACGTCAGGATTGGGACTCCTATAATTGAAAATCCTTGTGGCCCACCAAAATTTTGTATCAGGACGATATTTCTTTCTTCATTTCATCCTGATGGAACTCACCTTATGAACGGATTGGATGCCATATAAACTTCACGTGTGCCCGAGGAAGGTTTCGATGGTGGACAGCAACATCCCTATGTTTCCTGCGGTGTGGCCCACTTCAGTTCTCACACCATACAATAGCTTTCAAGCGTGGAGCAGATTTCTCACAGACATCGGCATGGACCCACAAAGCTTTTGTTGCACGTGCTGCCGGTAGCACGTGTGTAGGGAGTAATGGATATGGTCGTTGGCGCAATGCGCCTCTTGCGCTCAGTAGGACAAACCATTACGCTAACTCCCGAGGGGGGTATTTTCGTCATCTGTCGACACGGCGGCGAAACGGAATGCGGAACGGAAGGGATTGGTCGGCCCTGATCTGGCCAGACGATCTTCGAACTTTGACTGAATCTCCTCGACCTGTACGTGTCCGTACAGTTGAAAGCCAACGACAAGATCTAAGGAATGTAAAGGGTATTGATATTTATAACCCCTTAAATTGATAGACTCGTACACAAAATGAATTTCTTGTGGTAGTGGAAATATAAATTTGTGGGTTGGAAATTAGAAATGATCTGGTGCGCTCATGGTAAGTGGACAGTTCAATCGATTCATCTGGACCATCCATTTGGTTCAGCCGGCTCACATGGGTCATCTGAGGAATAATAAAAAATACAAGTTGCGTCTTTTGGATGGTTCGGGTTGATGATTGGACATTTTTCTGTGGGAGAAATTCTGAGCACTCCATCTTTCAGGACATTGATTGAGTGGGATCCTTCATTTAGCCTGCCCTTTGGCGGTAGATCATGAAAATGTGCTTATTTGATTGGACGGCCCAGATTCTTTGGCTAAACCATGTCTATCTATCCATCTGTCGCCCCTGGATAAAAATTCGTCAGGTACCCATCAATTCCTTCGTATCAACATACTAGCTTTAGCTTAGGTGGACTTTTGGGATCTGAGGACGGTCTTCATCCACCGATCCACTTTAAATGTAGAACGTATTATAGCATTCCATGTAGATCACAACCATTGAACTGGTGGGCCATCTAAGACAGACAATATCCTAAAAATCATAGCCATTCGATGATCCTGACCATCCATGAAAGCCCTAGCTTTCCATTTAGCGACGACGAAACCGACAGTTTGGATAATCCGTTAGGCCAACCTCCACAATTTTGGGGCCAGCCAATCAGTGGTTTAGATCCCGTTTAAGTTTGCCACGTGTCATTGAAATGCAGAGCAAGCCTCATACTCCAATACATTCCTGGGAGCTTCTCAAGCAAACCTTAGTTATACGATACTCTGGCGGGTTGTCATGACTGATACACATGCACATAAAAATGGTACAGGTGGCGTATACATATCACAAGTTAAACGTTCCAGAGCACGGAAGGTCCTGTGGATGCCGTATACACCCAAAAATAAGATTAATTAGATAACTCCGAACTCCGACAATTGGGAATTTTTTTGTCGAATTTTGGCCGTCCATTGATGTCCACAAATCGTCCATTCATTGTAATTTTTTCGATTTCCCTTTTCTTCCTATGATAATTATCAACTAATTATAAGAATTTTGACAGCTTCTAATAAGGTAAAAATATCTGACATATGCTTATAGACTATCATACTCTTCCAGAGTATTGAATACTCTTTTTTTTTTTTTTTTTTTTCCCTTTTAAATCTCCCTATTTTTCTTGGGACCGTTTGGCTTCGACTTCACTCCTCATCCGGCATCACGTGCGCAGGTCACGCCCTCTCCCGTCCCGATTCACGACGCACCCAACAAAGCAAAATACGTTTAAGCAACATCCTTCTTTTCCCGAATCCCGATAGTTATTATTTTATATATCATCAAATGGTTGAGAGAATGAGAATGTGGCATGAAGGAATATAATGAGATAATGCGAGGGAATACTAAGATTGATAATATTCCCATTCCTCGCAACTTGAAATGACCAAACTACCCTTACTTTGCATCTCCACCGTACAATCCAAACTAATACGATCATGACCGTTTATCGAGTCGAAAACCCGACACAGAAAAATCCCATCGACCCAGTTAGTCGGGCAACCGTGGCGTTGGTCTTCGACGGCTGTGGGCCTACAGGGGGCCGCGGTAGCCCAACAGACGCGTACGTTAGACCAGTTTCCAACGGCTCAGGTCAGATGAAAGGTCCTTTCGGCATACGGCTGGAAAGCATGACTGGCTATTGGTCCTGATGCATGAGTACTTTGATTAGTGTCCTGACGCAGGAGTTTGTTATAAGCTGGCCTAAGAAAAGAACCACAGCAACGGCCCAGAAAAAAAGCCCAAGAATGGAAGGCTACGATCATCCTATTTTGGAAGAATCAGGACACTGTTTCCTTTATCTTTTCGCGGATTTTTATTTTGTCTCTTTTACTTTCTTGCATGGCCCACTTTTCTTCTAATCTTTGTCCTTTTTCACATTTGGTATTCGGCAGCGGGCAACTCAGTCCTACTTTATCTACGTGGGTCCTACAAAGCATGATCTACACCGTACATCTACCAAAACTATGATCACGCAACATGAACTGGCAGGTCTGCCAATGTATAATTAAACATTTTTCGTGCAACATAGGCCATCATCGACGATTCAGCAGCTGAACGGCTCTGATTAGATGGGGCAGCGGTCTACCGAAACGGTCATCACCTTCTTGTCCTTTCCATCTGTCATCATCTGATGGTAGCGTGGAAAGATATCAGGGCCATTTCTGTCCATCTCAATTTCTTAATGCCTTCCTAAACAAGTTACTCGCCGTTAACGACACACAAGTGTTCCCCACTCGCAACTCTACCCGCACCTCACGCTTCATATTCTAGATCAACCTACCGAAATCCGAACCGTTTATTAAGTGGAACAATCTTAGTTAAACCCCCCCAATTTACATTTTTCTTGTAAAAAAATTCAGAACTTTTTTAACTAAAAACAGAAAAACGGACGGTTTTGGAATGAAGTCAGATATTGGCGAGCATGTTGAGTTCTCAATTCATTACCATTAGACCCCACATCATTAACGGCTCAGATGTCTTTTACAGATGCGAGGTTGGTTCGAGTGGATGCGCGTAGGAATGCGTGTGTGGCAGTGAAGGTAGAAATAATTAAAGGAATGAGAATGGCGGGGATCGCGGCGCGAGGGTGATCGTGCCCCGGCTCGGCACTGGACCGGGCTCACGTGAGAAGGTGGCTTGGTAACTGAACCGGGCGAGGGTGACTTACCGTGACGACAAAGATGTTGAGGGAGCCACCTGCTTGGGCCGGGGGACGCACGTTAGCTGGTAGGGCGCCGCTCATGGCGCCACGTGTCAGGTAAGGAGGAGAGACGTGTTTCAGCCGCAGCGGCTAGGGAGAGCAGCTGTCTGCTAGCTCTACAGCACTCCAGTTGTGGGGCCTACAGACCCTAACCGTCTCACGCCAGATTCAGCTGAAACGAGGGGTTTGGAGTTTTCTGTGGCCCACCTTTTTCATCGCAACAGAACAACCAACCGTGAGATGGTGCCATCATCACCATCTCATCATCTCTCGCGTGTTGTTTCTCTCGTGAGAAGTTGGGATTTTCTCGTTCCAGAATTTAAAACAAGGGTAGAACGGTAACTTTGACTTTCCAAGGGAGGGTAAGACATGGCGTGGGATGCTTTGTGGGCCCATCTTTAGGTATGCGTTTCATCCATGCCGTCCATCCACTTTTTAAGATCATTTTATGGTATGTACCCAAAAATGATGTACATTCAAATCTCAAGTAGACTACACCACAAGGAAAAAGCAGTGATTCAACGGCTAACGCTGAAAACTTCTTATGAGCCACAAAAGTTTTGGATCAATTACATATGACCTAATCAATAGGTTGGATGTCAAATAAACATTACAGTGGGCCCTAGGTGGTTTTTAGAATTGAGGAGTTGTTTTGCAGCACGGAATGAAGGGTGTTTGGAATTTGGGGGATTGTTGATCTTTTTTTTTTGCAATCTTTCTCTTTAGTTGAAATTATTAGTTTTTTTTTTTTTTTTTTTTTCGTATTTTTAAAGGTTAAAGAGTTACATATGTAACATAAGTGTCGCTAAATTACCAATCCATTGTACATATCCTACTAATGATATCCCAAAACAATTACTTATTTATTACATCAATAAAATGATCTAACTAGTTCAAAAATTGGCCATATAAATCAACAATTAAAACAGTTAGTTAGCCGCTTGGTGGTGATCCTATACTCGTGGTTCATCTGAAACTTGAAATTTCATCATTTTTACTGGAATATATAATTCAGTCAGCTTATTATAATAATTGTGTCAACCACTGCATGTGTCTACTAATTAGGAATATTAAAGTTGATTTAGTAATTGAATTTGTACTCTAAATATACTATATAATTTCAATGTACTGCAATTTTTGGATTACAAGGAATTTCAAATCCAAGCAGTTAAACACAACTAAAAGATTCAAAATCTAAGAATTTGAACTTCAAGCTTCCAAATAAACCAGTTATGAGTAAGTTGGAATAAATTAAAGGCCTAAAAAAAATTTAAAGTAAAAAGTCCAGAAGGATAATGATAGAGGTGGTAAGAAAAGACTTGATCCTGGATAAAGGAAAATGACAGAACAAGATTTATAAAACTCACCTTAGTTAATCAGGATAAGGTGTGAATGATAGTGAAACTTTGAAAAGTCATGTGACCGAGCTTCACAAGGAAAGGGAATGCGCACATCAATATGTCATAAAAATGCAGCTATCAATGTCGTGTGTACACGACACCCGGGTTGCTGAGAAGGTGGTCCCCACTGTCAAGATCAGAGGGGATGAACCATTCATCAGTTGGGTTAGGATAAACAGGTGACAAAGGATCATGAATTTTATAAGTTGTTGACATCATTTTTCAATAGAATACATCTATTTTTAATAAGGACAAATGAGGTCCATGGTTCAGTGATCCAGACCACACGATTTGCGTGTTCATGGCCCATAGATAGATGATTAATTGGAGAAATTTACTATCCATCCATATTCAACTAAAAATAGTGGCTAATATTGATTATTTGCATTCTTACAATCTTGATGGGTCCATGGTTGCATGGCTTTCACTTATACGGTGGAGAAATGTGCAATCTTATTGTGGGGTATCCAGAACAGTCGAAAAAAAAAATACGTAGAACGCTATGTTATGAGCCATGGTTGGAACAAAGCCAATTGCTTAATTGGAATATGACTCATACATCCGCCTAATTCAATATAGTAAAAATGGCCATCAGATGATCCAATGATTCCGAGCCCCCTCATTAAAACAAGATCCATAAATTGACAGTGGCACATATAAGTGGGGCCCACGAGATGAGAGTTGTCCCCATCTTGTTGAACATCAACCACATGGTCACTTGAGTAACCGTGTGGAACTAATTGGATTTTGTTGTTATTCGGATATATCACTTTAAATAGAAGTTATATAAAATTCAATTTTTCCTTTAATTTCATTATAAAAAAAAAACTGAAAAATCTTGAAAGATTTTCTTGCCTCATGCATCCTAACTTCCTTAACTTCTTAAAAAGGTTTTCTATATTATGCCTCAATGTATCATACAGGAATCATGGGGACCATAGCCAATCAATCCGTGGATGTTGCCATGATCCAAACCGTCTATCTAACAAGATAGATATTCTGTAACGGATTCCTTGAAAAAAATACAAGACTAATAGACCTTAAAATTCCGTACTGTTGATATCCTAAAGGGAATAGTTAATTGATCAAACGGTTGAAAAAATTCCAATCCATTTTTGGGTTTTCCAATCACCATTGAGGCCCATTATATGAACGGCGTGGATTGTGGAACTATGGTTCTAGATTGTAGATCTGGATGTATTGTAACAACATTTAGAGTTTGTCTTCTTTCGTTTCTTTCTCTCTCCTGACTGTTGGGGTTTGGGGTTGCATGTCTCTCGGTCATAGGTTCACCTCTTTTAAGGGTTAGGTCAGCATGCATGGGCTCGTTCTGAGGACGTTTTTGTACTCTATTCAAAGAGAGACAGCGAGCCTTTTCCTCCAAGGAATGCAACAGTCCATCCCCTCATGCGTGCACACATCACTGACTGCCACGTGTCTTCACTCTTCCATCTCTACTCGTCATGCCCATGTTGCTAGTTTCACCTCAGAATGGATGGACTGTTGCCCGAAGTTCACCACTACTATGGTAACAAATAAAACGATTAGTTGGGTCCCTATTTGGAGGGTCCAGTTTATGCCACGTGGAGGGAGTGGATGAGTGACATGTGTATAGCAAAAGAAAGAGGATCGCTTCTACCTGTCACCGTATTTCAGTCGAAAGAAGCGTGCAGCGGGAATGGAAAGATACCGTCGCCTATCATGTGACGACGAATGATGGAAAACAAACCGTCACGTGATGGGGACTATATATGTAGATTGCGTGTATATCAACTACGGACGGCTGTGTGAGGTCCAAAATTGCAAGTGGGAAAAGGTGGGACCCACTGAAATGCGCTGCTGGGTAAACTATACCACTGTTCACACGTAAGAAGCAGAACGGGATGGATCGAGAATTTTCCACAGCACTTGTGGTAGGGAGACCAGGCAACAAAAATTGTGTGGGCCCAACCTAGTGTCTGTGTGTGAAATCCACTCCGTCCATCAGTTGTCCCAGGGCTTATTAGAACGTTAACCCAAAATCAAGTAGGCGCGGTACTCAAGTGGGCCACACCACAGGAAAAAGTGTGATAGAAATGCCTGGAGCTTTCATGGGGCCCACCTTGATGTTATATGCCATCCAAGCCGTTCATATATGGTGGGTCCCACAGGGACGAAGGGAAATAGAACTTCTCTGGTCGCCCAAGAAGGTGTCAATGGTTACCATCTTCATTCCCAATAATTTCTGTTGTGTGGCCCACTTACATTTTGGATCTGCCTAATTTTTACGCTCAAGTCCTAACGTGAGATGGCGCAACTGATAGACGGAGCGGATGTCAAGCCGACATCACGCTGGGTCCCACAGTGGTTTTTTTGTTTCATCGTGCTCCCTACCCTCAGGTGAGAATTGCCTAGAAATTGCTCTGATTGGAAGCTGCTCACTGTATCGTCCAAACGGGTCGCATGAACGGTCAGAAATTCTTTTCCTCCGTCCCAACAACGAGGTGGCCCATCAGATGGTCCACGTGGATTGATCCTCACATCCACATTATCCAAACAAATCATTTATTGGGTTTGCTAGGCGTTGGTGGCACATTGCATCCAGCCTCAAATCTCTATCATCTTTCCCTTATCCTTAATCATGCTAGTGGTCCAATGGCCCATCCCTAATGAAACACGTGGCAGCTTTTCGACCCTCTTTTGTCCCCTCATCTACAGATAATCTTACCCCATTCAGTGTATCCTTATTGGCTAGGCATGCCACGTGTCATCAGCCCGTTGCATGTTCCTGTCTATCTATAACCGAAAAATATCTCAGACAATGGTCCCTTTCCTTGAGATTAACGGGTCCATATCCGCACCTCTTTGGATGAAGAGAAACGGAACTAGAGGACTTACTTCATATCCTGCCGGTCTACAATTATCCATACACTCGCATCAAATCTATACCATCAGAAATCATGTACCTCAACCCAAACCATCCAAAAATGTAAATGAAGTCAATCAAATGAATAATTATATTGAAATATGGTCGAACATCAAAGCTAGTTTCTCAAATAAATGTCCATTAATCTGAGGTTAGGATAAGCTACGTCAGTAGTCTCCACTACTTGGACGGTTAGGATTGATGAACATATACACAGTCCGTACATAGTCTTTGTGCATGTGTATGGATTACAATACTCTAACAGATTATTAATACGAAAATTTTTAAATGAAGGTTGTCGGAAGAAGGAAAATGGGATGAATAATTGCAATCTAAAGACAAAGCGGTCATATCAAGGGATGGAAAAAAACTAACAGAATCACAACCGTATCTTAATGAAAAAGAGTCTTAAAAACGTTGTATTGTACGTTTTTGACCCAGCACAAGTGAGGACCACATTTCGATGATCGAGACCGTTGCTATGATCGGACCCACATAGACCTATTTTGCCGCAAGTGATTTTCAGATTGGACTTTGTTTTTCTTGCTAACCGTTCATTTGTTAGCCACTAATCCACGAGCCATAATATTTTAATCGGGGAATTATTTTCCACGGTCCATCCAATATGGGTTTGTAAAGATCAGTGGTCCAGATCGACAAATATTGGGCCCAGATGTGTGAAAAGTGGGAGATTAGCGGACGGTAGATGGCGTGATGGATTAGAACCTTTGTAAGGAGAAAAACAGCCCTTCTTGTAAGTGAAGAAACCAATCTCTCATGACTTGAAAAGAAGGTTGCGGGCAATAGCAAGTTAAGTCGGTCAGATACACACGCACACCTCGTGAGGATTTTTAAGAGCTTTCTTTCAAATATTATTTATTATCTGAACCGTATGATACTTCACAAACACATGGTCAAATGGGCCCAAAAACTAATTTGTTGTTCGTGGACCAGATCATGGTGTGATAACGTGGTAGTCTGTCATACCTATTTGGATGGTAGTGATTCATCCACCGTAGATTAGAGGCCCACTGTGGTTGGACCAGGGCGCGGATTGCCTGCCAAAGCCTTCATCTCCCGCGCAAGGAATCTGGGATGGACCCACCGTGAGGTTTGTGAGAAATCTACGCCGTCCAACCGTTTTTTGAGATCATTTTAGGCGTTGCCACCAAAAAAGATCGGGATCCAAAACTCAAGTGGGCCGCACTAAAGCAAAAGGTGTGTAGGGAAATTCTTACCGTTGAAACCTCTATGGGGTCCACAGTGATTTTTATATGCCATCCATACCGTTCATAATGTCATTGCTACTGAGATGAACTGAAAACACAAATATTATTATGATTCAAAACTTCTGTGGCCCACGAATATTTCAACTGTGGAAGTTCAATCGTCATGTTTTCGGCCCACTTAAGTCTTGGATCCCTTTCATTTTGGTTGCAACGCCTAAAATGATCTCAAAAAACGGTTGGACGGCGTAGATTTCTCACAAACCTCACGTGGGCCCCACCCATATTCCAAGTGTAGGAGATGCCTGCGAAAGGCTTTTGCAGGCAATCCGCGCCCGACTATATGAAGGTTCCCGCAATTTGGATGTCAGGTATATGGGGGAGGGGAGCGGATTAAGTGTGACCCTGGGCTGTATGGGGGTCCAAAGAGATGTTCGTGACAAATCCACTCTGTCCATCTGTTTTAAAAGGCCACAATAGGACTGAATTCTAAAACTCAGTTGTACCATACCACGCGAAACAGTGGATTTGAACGTACGGGTGTAACAGATGTGTTTTATAAGGATGATATTCGTGGCTACAGTTTATCTGACCACAATTAACTCACCGTTGGTTTTACCAAGAGGCCATTAGACCAATGGTGTGGATCAATGCAACCTGGTGCAAGAGATCTAGACTGATTGTTCATATT
The DNA here is from genome assembly GCA_003013855.2 of Liriodendron chinense. Lineage (NCBI taxonomy): Eukaryota > Viridiplantae > Streptophyta > Magnoliopsida > Magnoliales > Magnoliaceae > Liriodendron > Liriodendron chinense. The sequence goes on along the minus strand of PVNU02001707.1, from coordinate 130,198 downwards.
TAAAAATTACATTGATGGGGGTAGTTGCAGCAATCCGATGAGTGACCAACAAATCAACATCAAGAGAAAACTAAGCGATGGCCCACTTTCAATAAATGATGAAACAGAGTCAAAAGAACAATCAAATTCCAGATACGAAAGGGAGCCGTTGGATGAAAGGTCCCGATCATATCCTTGCGTGTCGCTTGCAAATTCGAGGACAACCGGATTAGTTTCACGTGTCTGTACCCACGCATGAATCTGGCCATTCATGGGTGTAATTATCAAGTTGTGTGACTGAAAAAACAAAATAGAGACTTCCATTGGTACCGTACGGTGGACCACATCCGCATGCGTAAAAAATAGCCGGTCCGACTCTTGGTAAAACCAACGGTGAGTTAATCCTGATATATGGAAATTCAGGTACTAACCTTATGAACGGTTTGGATGGAATATAAACATTATGGTCCGCTCGAGAAAGGTTTCGACGGTGGACGTTTACGTTCCCACTGTTTCGTGTGGTATGGCCCACCTGAGTTTTATGTAACAAACATATCTGTGGGCCCCACACAGCCATCCGTTCTGGGGGAGATAATACACTAAGAGCGAACAATATGCAGTACATGTGGCCCTGCTAGGTTTCAATCGAGACCGTCCATCTAGCGCGCGCTATCATCGATTGGTAACACGACCAAAAATCATCATTATCATAAGTTACATGCCTCTCTTTACTTCTTCTTCCTGCAATTACTTTTGACCGTTGACGATTCTTGTTCACACAGTTGATCCTAGGGCCACTGATTAGATGAATGGCTTCAACAATTTTTCCATCCACCGTTGTGGCAAAAGCCTAGGTTGTTGTGATTGGATGCCTCAAACCTTTAAGCATGAAGACCATCGATCGATCGGTCACAATGGAGCAAGATAGCAAGTTTGCTGGAACTTTTTTGGGCCATTCGACCGGCCGACTAACTGGCCAGTAGGGTTCTGACCGGTCGGCAGTTTCCTTTTTTATCTGCGTTTTTTATACAGGTTTGTTGTGTAAGTAGTTTCTAATTTCAATTTTCCCTATTTAAGGGGATGGAATCTGAGATTAGGGTTGCCGCCAATGAGTCAAGAGATTGAGAGGGTTTTAGAATGAGAAAAAAAGCTACGGGAAGCTTGGAGTTCTCTAGGATGAGAGAAAGTACTGTGTTTGTCCTTCTCATGTGAAAATTAACTTTATTAGCTTCGAATTTCTCTTTTGGGCTATAATCCGGGTTGTGTTTCTTCTATCTCTTGTAACTTCTCATATCACAGTCAATTGATGGCACTTTGCACCGTGATTTTTTTTACCTGTGAGCGATTATTTCATGTAAAACTTGGATTGCCATGTTGTTTTTGTGTGTGATGATTTGCTTATTGATTGCCATTAGTGTGTTCCTCGCCTAATTTGATTGCTTCCGCTGCGGGCTCCTAACCCCAACACAGAGGTCCAAAAGGACAAGTTACCGTTCCACGTGTGAGGTGGATAGCGATGGCTCCACCAGTTTCAATTCTTCCGACTGTACCGTGAAGTCTCCTCTCCTGCCGTTGAATTTCCACATATCAGGATTAACTCACCGTAGGTTTTACCAAGAGTCGGACCGGCTATTTTTGTGGCATGCGGATGTGGTCCACCGTACGGTACCAATGGAAGCCTCTATTTTGTTTTTTCAGCCAGAAAACTTGATCATTCCACCCATGAATGGCCAGATTCATGCGTGGGTACAGACACGTGAAACTAATCCGGTTGTCCTAGAATTTACAGGCGACACGCAAGGATATGATCGGGACCGTTCATCCAACGGCTCCCTTCCGTATCTGGAATTTGATTGTTCTTTTGACTCTGTTTCATCATTTATTGAAAGTGGGCCATCGCTTAGTTTTCTCTTTAAGTTGATTTGTTGGTCACTCATCGATTTGCTGCAACTACCCCCGTCAATGCAATTTTTAAATATGAACAATCACTAATAAGCTCCACGAACGGTCTAGATCTCTTGCACCATGTTGCATTGATCCACACCATTGGTCTAATGGCCTCCACCGCACTTGGTTCAATTGATCCAGACCATTAGACAGGCCTCATGGGCATAGATATAACTGATGCATTGGATACTAGCCAGCCTCGTATGGCATGGGGCCCACATTGACAAATTCATGATTGATCGATTCCAATTTCACATGGACGGTTGGAAACGTTGTAGTTCGACTTCTGAAATCAATGGGAAGGATGGTTCATTAACAATGACTAGAAGATCATGACCCATCTACAGTAGAACCTAAATAATGGACGGCTCAAACCAACCGATACAACCATCTCTGCACGCCGGTCATGTGGCGTCGCACACTATCGGGAATCAGTCGGGACAGAGGGAAAACAAACACTTTTCGTAGGCAATTGAAGCACGGGACGCCGTCGGTGCACGTTAGAAAGTACCGCCGTGTAAACTTGCATTTTTCCCATTTATTACCATTTTGCCCCTCAACATGATCTTTTGCGTGTTTGAAAAGCCCCAACCCCCAGTCAGGGGAGGCTACGTTGATTGCGGAGCCGTGGCGTGGGCGGTTAGCAACAAAAGGACGACGGTCTGCGGTGGGCCCCACCCCACCGCATTTTCAACGGCTGGAAAGTGGGTCCCACAGTAGTGGCCAACATCAACCTAAGGAACCACGTCATCCTCCAACTTATCCACATTCTCACCTGCGAGAATCACCTTTGCGAAATTCTCTCACTTACTAAAACAAAATGTACACATGCAAGCATTATATGTAGCAATCTACTTCTTATATAGAGAATCCAAACCGTGAAGAAGTGGGCCACATCATAAATATCCGTTGAAATAAAAATATTACAAATCCAATCCTAAATGGACCATTAAAATAGACTAAATTGGATCATCGTCTGTATATTTATTTCATCTTTGTGTCATCATCAATTGGTGCGACCCTTTCCTTGTTATTGCACATTATCTCCATTGTGTGGCCCACCGATTGAACGGATAAGATGATTAACAAAAATTACATGTTGGCGGAAAAGATAGCATTACTTCTGAAAGTTCACATAGAGCGATTACGGCTGTATTTCGATTTTAAAAAAATAACCCGGCAGCGTGTCTAATGTTTTCTTTTGTATTTTAGCATCAGATAAAAAGAGTGAGGAGTTATATGATACTCATGCAGCCTATTTCGTTTGATACACACTCACTCATAGATTGTCCACGTGGCATATATTAACTCAAGTTGCAATCGACTAAAATGTGGAATCCACAGGCCCAAAATCAGATTGGCTGAACAATCCTAACATCTGATTCTGAACAGCTGTTTGTGCAACAAGGACCGTTGAATATTTTTCACTTTTAGCCGTGCAATAAAAGGCTACGAATCCGACATTGAGATGACAGAAAATGAGTTATTTTTCACTGGTGATACATCTGATCTGGCACCCATAATTCGGACAGTTATATTCGACTTACTTGTATGCCACGTTTAAAATATCTATCTAATTTCTTAGTGCCTGTCTATCATGGATTACATCTGCCAGAGTATCTAAGTTTTTTCTTAGAAAAGAGATTATACTCTCAACGGCGTCACATTTTGACGCCGACGTTTTTTAATAAGAACGACGTGACACCTTCCGGCGCTCCTAAGTTCTGACGGATTTTATTGATTATATGAGCAGAATCTTCATGCGCCAAAAAAAAAACGCTCTGCACGTGCCATTATCTCGCACGTGTGTGATATCTGGAAGTTTTATTATCTTTTTTGGGTGGTAACAACTATTTCTTAGTCTCGTAGTAAAAATATTTCTTGTCCACTATAAGGACACGTGTGGAGAATCTACACCATTCAGTTTATTTTCGTGGAAGTGTGGCTCATCTAATGAATGGAACGGTCAAGTATTTTCTTCTGAGGAAGATTGATTGTCAGTATCAGTATTTGAACGTTCTGGATCCACTCAAACATATGAAAGAATTAAATTTCTGTGCGTTTCTGTTTTAGCGCTTGAAAACAAGGCGTCCGTATTTGTAGTCTGCATGTCGGGACGCACGCCTTCAACTCTCTAGAAGTAGACTAATTTTCTGCGTCTAACAAAAATAATAATAATAATTTTTTTGTTAATATTTATATTGAGTAATGATCTGGTGGTGATAGGTGTATGAAAACATTTCCATACATCTACTTGATTTTGGCTCTTTTGGAACCCACAAAACCTATCTGAACCGTCCATTAGGTCCATGCCACTCATTACATTCTTCTACATAAAATCATCCTGATATCATAATCTGAATTCTAATGTCGCTGGCATGAAAAATCGAATGGACGAGATCATCCAGATAGCTCATTGGAAATTTTACATTCAATGAGCCCATATTTCTTATTTATAATATCTAGTACAGCGTCGTACGCCGTTACAATGCCAGTTAGATTCTAAGGGCCGTTATGACCTGATAACGGCAAATGAAGTGCGTGGGCTCTCCACTGAGGGAGCGGATTGCCTATGACTCCGGGCACAGATGGGTTACACAGAGATGTCCGTGACAAATCTACTCCGTTCATCTGTTTTGAAAAGAACAGATTAGGATAGGATTTTAAAAATAAGGAAGGTCCAAAATTCAGGTGGACCACACCAACAAAACAATGGTAATAATAATATCCACCGTTGAAACCTTCCTGGAGCTGACCATGATGTTTATATGCCAACCAAACCGTTCAGAGAATTACTACCACTCAGATAAACTGTAGTAACAAAAATTATCCCAATACAAGACTTCTGTAACAGTCAGGCGCTCAATCCCGACTGTTTCGTGTGGTATGGTCTACATGAATTTTTGATCTATCTGATTTTTAGAATCCTTTGGTATTGTTATCTTTCAAAACTGATGGACGGAGTAGATTTTTCAAAGACATCTATGGACCCCACACAGCTCCGGGTACAGAGATATCTCTGTTCCTGGGTCAAAGCAATCAGATCTCCTCCACTGATTGGAGTAGCTATGAAGATTACACACGTGTGCAAGATCGACGCCGTTGATTAGGTGGGTAGTGCCACGAACAAGCATAGGCCCAACGATCGATCTATGTTCATGGAAGGTGGATGGTGTCTATGTGGGGACCACCGTGATGTATGTGTTGTATGCATGCCTTCCATCCATTTTGAGGCAGGAACCCAAAAAAGAGGCAGATCCCAGGCTCAAGTAGGCCACACCTCAAGAAGCCACGGTGATAATGATGCCACCCTTGAAGCCTTCCTAGGGCCCGTAGGCTTCAATCTCCAATGTTTCCTTCCTGTAGTGTGGCCCACTTAAGTCTTGGATCTGCCTCTTTTTTTGGGATTATGCCTTAAAATAATCTGTTAAAATGGATGGATGGTGTGGATGAAACATATACATCAAGGCCATCCCTACAGTGCCCTTACCCTGCCAGGACTATGTCTACCCTAGCAGGGGTAGGACACAGTCCCCGTCCATATTGAAATGAACGTACCTACAACTTGATGAGCGGACCATCTTAGACAGGACATGTTTGTAGTGCACCCATGTAAATGTAAATGTGCGGTGGGGATTTGATGGAAGCTAATGGGCCGTTTGGATACCACCATAGAAGTTGCTTTTTCTACTTCCCAGTAGATAAGTAACTTATTTAATTAAGTTTGGTTTATAATCACTTAATAAGTAACTTTTTTATTATTATTTAAAGTTACCTAATCACTTTAGTTTAATATCTGGAAATCAAGATAAGTTACATGAGGCATAAGTGGATAATGTTAAGAAATTTTGGGGTCGTTGGCCACCATGGATTTGGGGGGATTTGAGGGGGTTTCAATTCCCTTGGTGTGTTTGGCACATAAAGTAACTGGGGGTTTCAAATCCCCTCAATAAGAGGGTTTGAAATCCAAGGTGGAAGCTTGGATTACATCTAAAATCCTTCCAAGAGTCACATATGTAACATGTGTATCACTAGGCTACTAATCTATTGGGCACATGGCCCACTGATGATATCTGTAACAACCCGAAATTTCGGCACTCGAGTACGGAGACTCTAATCCCGAGTGTTAACTAAATAAAATGCTATTTTAGGAATGCCACACGTGGAAAATGCACCCACGTGTGTCCTCAATTAGATTTATATTCATTCCATTCACAATTAATCAGAGTAACGCATTTCAATTAGCGGATCATAAGCAAAGCGGAGGTAACTAAATCTAAAAATATAGGGCTAACACCCTAAATGAACAATTCAATCGCAGTGTAAGCCCATATGAGAATTATACGAATCACAATAGATGTAATAAGAAGGAAAAATACAACTACCAAAAGGGACGAAGCTAGAAGACTACTAAGGCGCCCGTGCGCTCCACCAACTGGTCCTATTCTTGAGATATCTGCATATGTCAAATAGAAGGCGTCAAAACGCCAACATAGTGAAGAAATAACCCCAAGGTTAGACTCGGGATATTTAAATTATAAACAGGTTTATATAAGTATATTATTCTTAAGCATGTTGTCAAATCAATCAAGTGAAGGTAATGTCCACATACAAATCATACATCATCCTAGGCTAGTTGATTAAATGCATGGATGTCATGATTCCGCACACAATACATGTCCCGGGCAAGCCCTGGCCCGACCAACTGGTATCAGAATCCACAGTCCACCTGTCTAGCAGGTCGTAAGTCGTGACTGAGTACACAGCCCGGATGACACAGAGAAATGACATGAGGTGCTCAAGATAGCGCTGGCGCCACATCAAGCAACCAGGCTACACGAGTCCCCCTCAAATACAATGTCATGTATGCATGATTAATTAAAGTATTTATTAGTCCAATTCATCCAGCAAATTGGTGAAGCCAGAATACCGCATCGTATTGTAAAGTCTAACCGGGACTATCTGACTCCCTGTGATGCGAAACCAATCATCGCCAGTAACCCCTCGATCCAAAGTTGAGTTATCCTACCATGAAAGCCTGGTTCGACCGTGACTCGTCAGCTACGACCAAATCAAACGGAAGGTCTCATATCTCAAATATCAAATACGATTAATTTATTCAGAGGTGCGGGCGTTTCACTTGGAATTATCCCAATGCACGCCCGGGTCGTTCGAAGGGTGCACAGGCACGCAAACATCGGCCAAGATCACATTTGTCACAAGGGCCATTCGAACAACAATCGGTCACCCCTGTTAATGCTCACTGGTCACTGCGGGGAGGCACCACCCCAGTGTAGGCCGACAGCTCAAACACGGTGTCCCATACCACCATGCCTGGCTCATTAGACTTGGTGGATCGAGTCGCAATATGGTTTTAAGTGGACTATTCACAGTGGGAATGATGGTATTCTAGATTCCATAGGATGTGATTCAACAGTCAAACATAATAATGATTAACTCTGAACGGGGCTTATTCGGTGGACCCAAGTGGATGACGATAAACCAACAATGGCCACTATCGGTCGACCGTGTCCCGCTTGGTCGATCGAATAAGTCCCTGACTGCCAACCCAGTGGCAGGCAGTACACTATATCAACGGTTTTCAGAGCTTAATCCAAAGCAACGGATACCTTATTATAATAGAAATTTAGGTTATTAAATACCTAATCATAAACATATCTAAGCACCTGACCCGGTTGACACAGCCCGGATGACACAGGGCGCCACATACATTCACAATCATAAATATATTACAATATTGTAAATTTACATCATTCAGGCATTTCATCGAGTATGTTATCAATCAAACAACCATAGAGGCATTCATCGAACATGTTATGCACACATCAACAATTAACGTATAAATTCAACCAATCATTAATTAAGATTTGTCGAGAATAAGCTTGAAGGTAGATCTTCACCTTGGAATCGAAATTACTCGATTCGGATGAGGCCGGAGCGATCCAAATACGGTCCGAACGCCGAAAATTGGGGAATACCTCAATTACCTACAATGAATCGCAAATTTAGCGTTAATCAATTAAGGTTTAATCTAATTAAGTGTTTAATTAGTGTTTAGGGTTTTGGTATCTCGAATTTGGAAAAATCCCAAATCGATTCGGTGAATCGGGCCGGAGTTGGAGCATGACGGCATCCACATGGGGCCTTGCCCGATCACAGCTTCCACAACGCACGGGCCGCACCAATACAACAGCCGGGACCCTAAGCCCCAACATGAGCAAATCCTAAGTTAGGGTTTGGACGAATCCAACGAGGGTTTCTAACCCTAATGGTCCAAAGATGAAGAAAATGGAAGGAAGAGGAAAAGAAGAAGTAGAGAAACACCTTACCTAGCATAGGGAGGTGAATCCGACCCCAAAGCCACCTGATTTTGGCCGGAGAAGACGCGAGAATGGAGGTGGAGGCCGGAGAGAGCTCGAAAATTCGAGATTTCCACCGTTGGAGGAGGATTTGAGGAAGAAAGGAGGTTTGAGAAGGGAGGAAGAGAGCTAGGAGGGCTTAGGAGCAAAGGGGAGAAGAGAGTGGAGGAAAGAAATGAGAGAGAGATGGATCGAATGGGGTTTGCAACCCCCATTTTATAACCGACCAGCCACGACCGGTCGGCCGGTCGCAGATCCGGTCGGCCGGATACCGCTGTCCACCCATTTTTTCCTTCAAAAATGAGGCAGCACAACCGGTCGGCCGGTTGTCAAACCGGTCGGCCGGTCGTCCCTAAGTAAATGTCATGTTTAATTCATGTTTCCATTTACTTTAAGTTATTTATGTAAATAAGGAAGTACCCCCCATTTGAATTCAATAAAAAATACTAGAAAATTGAAATCCCAATAATAAAGATTTTAATTTTCCCCTCTAAGTACAAATCGCAACTTTTTGGCATTTCCAAAACATAGCGCCTTTTAAATGAAAGGGTTTTTGCCAAATCTAAACCGTTCAAAAAATCTGAAATACTTCAAATAGGCTAAACACCAAGGTCCGGTAAAATATCCATGATGGTCTCGTCGATCTACGTGTGGATTGATAATTCAGGGTTCTTTACTTAGTCTCTACAGACAGCGACATACCCGAGACAACCCAATCGTCGGAAAACTCTTCCGAACCATGTGATCTTCCAACTCTTAAACTAATTCCATCATTTCTTTGGTAAAAACATTCATTTTAGTCCCCAATACATGTGAACACACGTGCGGGTACGCCTATAACCGACACACCGAAGGTAATGCCCAAAGACTTTCAATTTCCAAGTTAGTGAAAATCCGGGGCGTTACAATATCCCAAAACAATTAGATTATCAACTGTATCACTAAAATTACTTTAATAAGAAGATATGTGCCGTCCAAATATTGTCCATGTAAATCAACAGTTAAAAATTGTTGGTTGGTCATTCGGATGTGATCTTGTGCTTGTGGCCCATCTAAGACTCAGAATTTCATCATTTTTTGCCGAAGTTTATAATTCAACTGGCTTATTACAACCATTTTGCCAAACATTACATAGGTACACTAATTAGGGATATTAAAGTTGATTTAGTAATTAAATTCAAACCCTCATAAATATCATACTTTTGGATTATAGGGTTCCAACTTGGTTTATGCAATCCAGTACAAGGAGTAATAATGAAAGTTTTACAATGCATTATTATAGAACTCAGTCATTCAAGCAAGCCCTTAGCAAGAAAAGTAAACAATATTGGTAATGATTACAAATTATCTTACTTTTTAGGTCACATTAGTTGTATCTGATCATAATAATTGCACCTTACATTTTTTGGTGTATTATTATAAAAATATAATGATCCTAAGTTTACATAAATTTCAAATGAACACCAAAGTAAATTGGTGTTAGTGTTGGAAGGGAAGTTACGAACTTATAATGATTATAAATTTTATTACTGTTTTTTATTACAATTGCATTTAACCTTCGAAATATGTCTTAATAACTGTAACAATAAATATTGTAAAATTATAATGATGGCCATTTTTTCATTGGTTTACCATAGAAGTCAACTAAACAAACACACCCTAAAAAGTTTGGCTCGTGGCCTCTTTACATAGGGCATTAATGCATTTCTTTAATGATGATGTTCGGTGTGAATTGGCTGGATCCCTAGTATAAGAATGATCGTGACCCTTGCATGCTTAGTGAAACAATGGTACTCATGTGTCAAAGGTGAAGCCACATAATAAGTAAAAATGTAATTTTATTGAAGATTTTTTTTTTTACTTTTCACCATGGTAAGTAAAAATGTAATTTTGCTAAAGAATTTTTTTACTTTTTACTATTGGTCACAACTCTAACACATACGCATAATAATTTTTCGTTGAAAATCTAATGTTGATCATAAATAATTTGTATCCGTTTTATTTATCATTTTCGAGAGGAATAAAAATATCTTCTTAAGCAAAGAGAATTGATCATCAATGGATACATGGACTACTTTGCTGTACAAAATTTTTTTTTTCACTGAATGGGAAGATGAAAAACTATATTTAATACATCCATAGGCAAAGAATACATTGTGCCACAATAAGTGGTGCATGCATATATAGATGATGAATTCTCTTTTGAGGAAAAAAATAATAATAATTTTACCAATACTATCACACCACTTGATTACTCTTATTTGAGGTCAAGACAAATAGTTATTAAGCATGTCCTATGTACAACTTGGGTGTTGCACTAATTTTCTTTCTTATGTGTACTTGAGTAGGTTGTAGGGTTGTAGGGTTCCTCTACTAGTTTTAACAAAGAAACAGACAAAATTGCAAAATAATGAATCATACGGGGTGAATTATGCTTGCACGTTTATTATATAATATCCTTAATTTTGAAGTAAGTAGTTTCTAATTTAGTAGAAGAAAAATATTTTTAAAAAATCAGAAAATTAAGGGAAATGCGATGTAGCCAATCTTAAAAGTTAGTTTCATTACTAATTAAATTAACACTTTTTTAAAGTTCAAAATCAGAAAATTTTCGATTTCACAAAAGGCTTCTTTGGATTGATGGAATTTGAAAAGAAATCATGAAAAAAAAAAATTGGCATTTTTTTTGCATATATGAAGTTTTTGGCTGACTACAATGGTAAAGTTATATATTAAAAACTAATTTTCTAATGTTTTCCTAAAAAAAGGATGGTTTTCTTTTTATGTAAAGACTTAATAATACTTATTTTCTTACTTTGTTAGAGATGTTTTACTTTTTCACCATTAATCATTTCAGATCTTTTTTATAAATCATTAAAAACTAAAACAAATAATCTTTTAGGAATTTTTTCTATAAATTTTTTTGTAATTCACTTGTTCTCATATAAATGTTTTCCTTTCTAATTCTATCTTTTGGATTCTAATTGAAATAGGCCATTAAGAGATGTTTGAATGCATGGATTCCATTTCAAAATGTAAATTATTTTCCATTGACAAAAATATTGAATTGTTTGGATTTTGCACAAGATATGATATCACAATGGGGTAGTGAATTTAAGGATTTCATTTGTTATCCAAACAAGACTCTTTTAAAATTCAATTTTGCACCGCAAGCAAGAAATTTATAATTTGATTATCATTACATTTTTTATACCAAGCAGCAATTACATGAGCATAACATCACACCACCTTGTTTGCAACAAGCTTTCCAGAAATTATTATATAGAGTTAAACTATTCGGCAAATTATATGAATGAAAGAATAAAAAGTTGTAAAAAGCAATGTTTTTTAGGTTCTTACTGGGGACTGTTTATATGAAAGTAAATGAAGGTAAATGGGGGGAATTGGGAATAAATAGAAGTAAATAACATTTCAGGTATGTTTGGATGAAAGTAAATGCAAGAAAATAAAATGAAATGGAAGTAGATGAGTCGGGTAATGAAATAATCTCAATGAGAGAGGATTAGAAAGTGAAGGGACCAAAAGTTGTTTTGAGCTCTCTTGGAGAGTCGTGCAAGGAAGCAAAAGTGCCGCTACTCACATGTCCACCATACACATAGTACATTAAAGATAATCCAAAAAAAAAAAAAATCAAATTATCAAACTACATCTCAAAATCACATCAATAGAATGATCTAGACTGTCCAAAGGCATGCCATCTAAATGAACAATTAAAAATTTTGGTAAGTTGCTTGTTTGTGATCCTTATTTCAATGAGCATATTATAATCATTCTGTTTTTTTTTTTTTTTTTTTTGGTAAGTACACACACCCACACTGTTAGTCACCCTGCAATTTTAGCCAACCCCACCTTGGGAATCAATCCCTATAACCATTCTGTTCAATATCACATATGTACATTAATTTGTGATATTAAACCTAATTTGAGGTAGCCTGTGTTCTTGCGACTTTTTTGAAAAATTCTAATGCATTCCAATTTCGACGCAGATTGTGTCTTGCCCCCGTCAATCGGGCAGATCTATAGTGGGGCCCACTGTGATGTATTTATTTATCCACTATGTCCATCCATTTTTAAGATCAATTTAAAGTATGAGCCCAAGAATGAGGCAGATCCAACGCTCAAGTGGGCCACAACACATATGACTCTTGCATTTAATGCAACCCAAGCTTCCTATTTGGTGTGGTCCACTTGAGCATTGGATCTGCCTCATACTTGGGCTCATGCATTAAAATAATCTTAGAAAATGAATGGACGGAGTAAATAAATAGATACATCATTGTGGGCCCCTCCATAGATCTGCCTGTACGATAATCCGTTCAAGGGTAGGACCACGTCCTTCCAAGCCCTTAGCAAGAATTTCATCAACAATATTGTCCATGTAAATCAATAGTTAAAAATCGTTGGTTGGTCATTTGGATGTGATCTTGTGCTTGCAGCTCATCTAAGACTTAGAATTTCATCATTTTTTGCCTAAGTGTATAATTCAACTGGCTTATTACAATCATTTTGCCAAATATTTCATAGGTACACTAATTAGGGATATTAAAGTTGATTTAGTAATTAAATTCAAACCCTCGTAAATATCATACTTTTGGATTACAGGGGATTCCAAATCTAGGTTGCCAAACACAATTAGGGGGTTTCAACTTGGTTTATGCAATCCAGTACAAGGAGTAATAATGAAAGTTTTACAATGCATTACTATAGAACTAAGTCATTCAAATAAGCCCTTAGCAAGAAAAGTAAACAATATTGGTAATGATTACAAATTATCTTACTTTTTAGGTCACATTAGTTGTATCTGATCATAATAATTGCACCTTAGATTTTTCGGTATATTATTATAAAAATATAATGATCCTAAGTTTACATAAATTTCAAATGAACACCAAAGTAAATTGGTATTAGTGTTGGAAGGGAAGTTATGAACTTATAATGATTATAAATTTTGTTACTATTTTTCATTACAATTGCATTTAACCTTCGAAATATGTCTTAATAACCGTTACAACAAATATTGTAAAATTATAATGATGGCCATTTTTTCGTTGGTTTACCATAGAAGTCAGCTAAACAAACACACCCTAAAAAGTTTGGCTCGTGTCCTCTTTACATAGGGCATTAATGCATTTCTTTAATGATGATGTTCGGTGTGAATTGGCTGGATCCCTAGTATAAGAATGATCGTGACCCTTGACATGCTTAGTGAAACAATGGTACTCATGTGTCAAAGGTGAAGCCTACAACATAATAAGTAAAAATGTAATTTTGTTGAAGATTTTTTTTTTTTACTTTTCACCATGGTAAGTAAAAATGTAATTTTGCTAAAGAAATTTTTTACTTTTCACTATTGGTCTCAACTCTAACACGTACACATAATAATTTTTCATTGAAATTTAATGCTGATCATAAATAATTTGTATCCGTCTTATTTATCATTTTCGAGAGGAATAAAAATATCTTCTTAAGCAAAGAGAATTGATCATCAATGGATACATGGACTTTTTTTTCACTGAATGGGAAGATGAAAACTATATTTAATACATCCATAGGCAAAGAATACATTGTGCCACAATAAGTGGTGCATGCATATATAAATGATGATTAATTCTCTTTCAAAAAAAGAAATAATAATAATTTTACCAATACTATCACACCACTTGATTACTCTTATTTGAGGTCAAGACAAATAGTTATTAAGCATGTCCAATGTACAACTTGGGTGTTGCATTAATTTTCTTTCTCATGTGCACTTGAGTAGGTTGTAGGGTATTAGGGTTCCCCTACTAGTTTTAACAAAGAAACAGACAAAATTGCAAAATGATGAATCATACGGGGTGAATTATGCTTGCGCGTCTATCATATAATATCCTTAATTTTGGAGTACGTAGTTTCTAATTTAGTCGAAGAAAAAGATTTTAAAAAAATCAAAAAATTAAGGGAAATGCGATGGAAGCAATCTTAAAAGTTAGTTTCATTACTAATTAAATTGATACTTTTTTAAAGTTCAAAATCAAAAAATTTTCGATTTCACAAAAGGCTTCTTTGGATTGATGGAATTTGAAAAGAAATCATGAAAAAAAAATTGGCATTTTTTTTGCATATATGAAGTTTTTGGCTGACTACAATGGTAAAGTAATATATTAAAAACTAATTTTTTTTAATGTTTTCCTAAAAAAAGGATGATTTTCTTTTTATGTAAACACTTAATAATACTTATTTTCTTACTTTGTTAGAGATGTTTTACTTTTTTTACCATTAATCATTTCAGATTTTTTTGATATATCACAAAAAACTAAAACAAATAATCTTTTAGGAATTTTTTCTATAAAGTTCTTTGTAATTCACTTGTTCTCATATAAATGTTTTTCTTTTTAATTCTATCTTTTGGATTCCAATTGAAATAGGCCATTAAGACATGTTTGAATGCATGGATTCCATTTCAAAATGTAAATTATTTTCCATTAACAAGAATATTGAATTGTTTGGATTTTGCACAAGATATGAAATCACAATGGGGTAGTGAATTTAAGGATTTCATTTGTTATCCAAACAAGACTCTTTCAAAATTCAATTTTGCACCGCAAGCAAGAAATTTATAATTTGAGTATCATTACATTTTTCATAGCAAGCAGCAATTACATGAGCATAACATCACACCACCTTGTTTGCAACAAGCTTTCCAGAAATTATTATATAGAGTTAAACTATTCAGCAAATTATATGAAAGAAAGAAAGAAAAGTTGTAAAAAGCAAATTTTTTTTTTTTGGGGGGGTTCTTACTAGGGACTGTTTACGTGAAAGTAAATAAAGATAAATGAGGGGTTGGGAATAAATAGAGGTAAATAGCATTTCAAGTATGTTTGGATGAAAGTAAATGCAAGAAAATCAAATGAAATGGAAGTAAATGAATCGAGTAATGAAATAATCTCAATGAGAGAGGATTAGAAAATGAAGGGACCAAAAGTCGTTTTGAGCTCTCTTGGAGAGTCGTGCGAGTAAGCAAAAGTGCCGCTACTCACATGTCCACCATACACATAGCACATTAAAGATACTCCAAAAAAAAAAAAATCAAATTATTAATTACATCTCAAAATCACATCAATAGAATGATCCAAACTGTCCAAAGGCATGCCATCTAAATGAACGATTAAAAATGTTGGTAAGTTGCTTGTTTGTGATCCTTATTTCAATGGGCATATTATAATCATTCTGTTTTTTTTTTTTTTTTTGTTAGTACACACACCCACACTGTTAGTCAGCCGGCAATGTTAGCCAACCCCACCTTGGGAATCAATCCCTATAACCATTCTGTTCAATATCACATATGTACACTAATTTATGATATTAAACCTAATTTGAGGTAGCATGTGTTCCCGTGAATTTTTTGAAAAATTCTAATGCATTCCAATTTCGACGCGGATTACGTCTTGCCCCCATCATTCGGGCAAATCTATGGTGGGGCCCACTGTGATGTATTTATTTATCCACTATGTCCATCCATTTTTAAAATCAATTTAAAGTATGAGCTCAAGAATGAGGCAGATCCAACGCTCAAGTGGTCCACACCACATATGACTCTTGTATTTAATGCAACCCAAGCTTACTATTTGGTGTGGTCTACTTGAGCATTGGATCAACCTTATACTTGGGCTCATGCATTAAAATGATCTTAGAAAATGGATGAACGGAGTAAATAAACAGATACATCATGGTGGGCCCCTCCACAGATCTGCCCGTACGGTAATCCGTTCGGGGTTAGGACTGCGTCCTTCCAATTCCTCCCATTTACTATAATGCCTCAAATTTTAGGAGTCGAATATGACCTCAGCCTCCGAGATTTTGGGAGTCACTTATGCTTTGCAGAAGCGTAATTAGTTGATTTAAATTAATAAGGCATCCGGGCATAAGTTTAAAGTCAATGAAAATAGTAAAGTCAAGACAAAGTTTGAATTAAACCTAACCCGTATTCAAAGTAATACATCAAAATGTCAATAAGAGTTGGCCCACGGCTCCAAAGTGCACAAAAGTCGACAAGGCTCTCCTATTAGGCCTGGTCATCCGAGAATTGGAAATATGAATAGTCCTCAACGAACTCCTCACCCTCCTCTGCGATCGCACCGGCCTCTAATGTACCTATGTTTACGATAGGGTCTGATTGATGTTTTAAAATAACGTCACGAGTGGGAGTAAGTAGCTAACTCTGTGGTACTATAAATTTAAGTTAAGCATGTTATCAAATCAATCAGGTTTAGGTAATGACAACATTGAAATCATATAAGCTCTTAGGCTAGTTGATTTAATGCATAGATGTCATGATATCATACACAATGCATGTCCCGGGCAAAGTTCACATATCAACAAATGGTACATTGATCTTTCTAACAGTTAACCAAACACCCACAATTAGAGTATAAGGGTCGTTCTTCAGTATCCTAGCCTTTTTAATAGTCGGGCAGTTACTTGGAACACTCACGACATGTATCCATGATTAGTTCGGCTTTTATTAAATGTTTTCTCATACATCAGAATTGGATAAGTTGGGATACTACCATTATATCACAAGTCTTAACCTGGACCATCTGGCTCCTTGCGGTGCGTCGCTAATAATCGTCAGTAATCCACGAATCCCTATCTCAACTTCCACACTTGTACAATTCATTCAGATTTTAGATCATCAACAAGGGCTTGTCAGTCAATTCAATTTAGCACAAAAAGGCTTACCACCCTCACAGTTGCTCAACAGACACTACGGGGAGGTTCGTCACCCCAGCGTAGGACGAAAGCTTAAACAAGATATCACATACTACCATGCCTGGCCCATGAGACTTTGGCGGGATCATATCGTATTAGCGATTACAAGTAGACTTCTCTCCACTAGCAATGGTATACTCTAGATTCAGTAGAATGTGATTTGGCAATAATTATCAATCAACCAAGCTAGACATTAGACTGATCTGATTGACATGGGGGAACACCATCCAAACCGGCAATGGGCGCAAAGCGACTCGTGTAGTATTCCAACTGTTGTTGATTGCCTATGTTTACCCCTGGTCAACCAAACCAATCTAGGGTAGCCAACCCAATCGAGCTACCCGAAATACTTATTTGATTTTCCATTTCTACCCTACTATAAGTTCTAACTCAATTTAAGGATGTAAAGCATATTCGTGAACAATTGAACCACTCCTTAAGGTATGCTCATTCATTTATAATAATCATTCATTAACAATCTATGAAACCACACAAAAATTTAATCATTGTAGAACTCAAACACATGGAAGTCAAGTCATTCAGGTATTTCGGGACACACTTAGGCTACTTAACAAGCATATACTAATAGTTGCAATAAATGAAGCAGTATAAGCATTTAAACCACATAAACCATATCTACACCAAGAAGTCATTATTTAGCACCATCTAGGGTTGATAAATGGAAACTTAGAAGTATAGTATGCACCTTAGGGTTTGGGTTTCTCAATCATCTGAGCATCTAGGGTTAGGGTTTGTTGGGAACCGACAATGCTTATGTACAAAGCAAGGTTATGGTGAGATCACTTGGAATAAAACCTAAAATGGATTGGAATAGGTGGTATGATTCACATCTTACCTCTGATTTCAAGGAAACTCAATCTAGTCAAGTAGAGCGGAGGCTAGAATAACAATCTCGTATCCGAAGGTGAGGAATTCTAGCACAAGGGCACACCTCGCACTACTTTCTCTGTTCTCCCTCTTCTCTTCCTCTTAACTTCTCTCTCTCTTAAATCCCTTGCAAATTCAATTATGAAAAGAAATGCCACAAATCCATGCCTTTTATAGTTCCAGATAGGTGCAAAAAGGCCCTAAGATACTAGTTTTTTGTCATATGGCCTTAGGGAAGGACAATTCTACCACTTAGGGCTCATCGGGGCCCACATGGGTGCATCTAAACCATGGGATAGTTACTAGGTGCGAATATCTATTTAAGACTATGATCATTCGCAATTCGGATGTGGTGATTAATGGATATGACGACGAGTTTATTTAACAATCACCGATCGTCGATCGAGGCTGCGACTTTAGAGGTGTATGCGAAAAAAATTTAAGATATGGGTTCTAAGTTTCATCAAAATCTAACGGCTCTAAAGACACAACTTTGCACAAGTTTGAATGGCAAAATTCACTTAAGTTCTAGATACTTTCTAAACAGATTCACACATCACATGTGCCACCCTCTCAGCTCCAAGTTGAGCGATTTCATGTATAGTCCTAGCGTAACATCCGGCGATAGACGTCAAGCCCGCTAAGACGGACGATGCTCCTTAGTTTTGAGTTTAGTGGTCCACTAACGAGTAGTCTAAACTTTATTCGGTGTTTTCAGAGGTCTTGGGAATAAAGTTAAGGATGAGATTTCTAGAGTATGTGAAGTGGGGTCTGATCTACCTACGTCTGAAGTTTTGTCGATTTGAAGTTAACAGAAATAGTGTTTTGGCCTGATTTGCTCTCATCCGTTGATTTGTAAATTAGAAGGGCAATCAGTTAAGTTAGGTTATAAGCGTGACCTAAGTGTTGATTAGTATTGTTCTCAGTTAGATGTCCATTATGCATCAGTTAAGTCAATTTATTGATGTAGGGGTTCATTAGATTTTAGCCTTAGATTTTTGGATCGCATGATTAGGCTCAAGCTTTCGATGATCGAGCGTAGGCATTAGCTCCTTAAGAATGTCTAATTGAATTTATATGATTCTTTGTTGGTAATACCAGTATGTTTTTTTATAATCGAGCATTAAAGATTACTAAATGATAAAACAAATTAATTACAGTGAAAAATTTCAAAAAAAATTTTAAATTCAAATTGATGAAAACATGAGACGTTACATTTACTCTAATCCACACAGAATATTTGGATTTCACATATATTTCATTTACTCCCAACCAAAAACAACTTTTTTTTTTTAACACACTTTCACCCATAACCTCGTGTAGAAACTCTTATGAGTCTACAAAGGCATAAATGATGATCAAACCATCAACACATTCGAGTAAGCCATTTTATTTCTAATTTGATTAACGCAATAATTGTTGTAATATTCGTATATTTTCATGAATATTCATTAGACAAAATCGCCCTCAATAATGTATGATTTTGTGCAAAATGAAAGTAAAACAAAAGTCTACAATTTGGTTTTTGGAAGGTTACTAGGTTGACAAAAAGTCCTTTGTATTCAAGTAGGTCGTGGAGTGTACCCTTCCGAAACTGATGTTTAAAAGCACATGAAACATGCGTGCTCCAAAAATTCAACAGAACATTTGATGGGACACGAGGCATGATGACTAATTCATCAGGACCGTTCTGGATTTTGTGATGATCATTAAGAATTCAAGAAACTTCAATGCCTCCAAATACAAGTGGATCGATTGATCTAACCATCTAACCATCTAACCATTTGTCTTCAAGGAAGGGTCCAAAAACAAAAAATGATTAAAGCCCAACGTTCACTTAAAGGAAGTCAAGGAAATTGATGGATAGGATTGTATAATAGGCAGGTTCCTTGAAGTTTGTGCCATCCATATTAGGTCCAACTAGATAGACGGTCCCGATTGACGAGTGATCCAGCCACGTGTACTTGCACATTGAATGACTGGACAGGTTTCATGGAGGTAGCTCAGTTCGCAATGACAAAACATGGTCACACTACATGTGGGCCATGGCCCAAAAACTAAAATGAATTTATGATCAAGACTAGATGATGAATGGACATCTAATGGACGGTCGAGATGCAAAATAGCCAATGGTGAAATTCAACATCGATCCATTGATCAGATGATGAGGTTATCTAATCAAATCGGATTCTGAGCCTACCTGAAATAATCTGTGGGCCCCACTGCTTGTGCAGCTTAATATGAAGTATGTGCATGGGCATGCATATCAACCGTACGTCTATAGCACCCAGAAGATTGGCCTGCATTTTCCTCAATCTGGGCCGTCTAAACTTTGGATCTTGTTGTTTGGGGCTGGAAATATATACTATGAGAGATAAACCAAAGGCCAGGTCTTCTATTGGCTGCAAAAATGATGAATGATCAACCGTTCAAATTTATTGTACAAATGTTTCTTAAAGAAGGCCAGGATCGTTCAATCAGGTTGATTATAGTTATTCCCCTGAACTGATCCCATGATTTGAACGGTTTGGATTTAGTGATACATGTGCCACGTGTACAGAGTGGATGCGCATCCCCATGGAAATTAATACTCCATCAGAACACGATATTCTCTCTATTTAGAGGAATTATAAGATTCACCCATCCGTTTTTCACTTTTGACAATTGTGATCCCAACCGTTCGCTTGTTTGCATCACAAAAGAGAATTTCCTAACAATTTACTTTTGGCCTTTTTCTATCATAAATGTGAACCGTCTAATTTTGATCCCCTTTTTCCAAGGGCTCAGATTTTCCAACTGGGAGACAACAACGACAACCACATCAACGGACTAGATTATCTCATCACAAGGCCCAGTTGCACGAGCAGGGTATGAAGAAACTGTACACATCGAGGATCATATTCCTAGATGGTGTGAGACAAGTGTCCACTGATCTCAGCATATCTACGCACGCAATTTTTCTGTAAAGGCTCACTTGATTTGTGAGGAGGATGAAAAGGAAATAATGTTTTTTTTTTAAACCTTACTTTTAAAAAATATCAGTAAATTTGTTTTTTTTTTTTTTTTGTTTTTATCCACGTTGGCCATCCATACCAATACCTTAGGGCCCGTTTGGCGCTTATTAGCTGAGATGGAATTCATGGAGTGCCATGATTAACACTGTCATCGGATTGCCGGTGGATTGTCATGGAATTGGCGGAATACTACCAAATTCCATTTCACATTTGGGACATAGGAGAATCCCATCCAAACCGTGGAGCTGGCTTGAAGGGGAAGAAGACATGTACTGTGGAAAGCCTTTTACGGAAAATTCTAATGCCTAGGATGCTAGGTAGGGCCATCGTGATGTTTATGAGAAATCTACCCGGTCCATCTGTTTTTATAGCTCATTTTAGGACATTTCATAAAAAAAAAAAAAATGAGACATTCAAATCTAAAGTGGGACACATGAGAGGAAACAACGGGGAATCAATGACCATTGTTGAAAAGTTTGTATGGCCACAAAATCTGCTAATTAAGCTAAGGCTTCTTTTTCTTCTTCTTTTTTTTTTTTTGTAATATTTTCACTTCTTCCCATTGAGAATGACCTTATAAACGGTTTAGATGACATATAAAAATCAATATGAAGCCCAAAAAAGTTTCAATGGTTCCTTTTTATTCTCCCAATTTTCCGTCTTTGTGGCCCACTTGAGTTTTGGATCTACCTCATTTTTTGTCAAATATCATAAAATGAGCTGGCAAAATGAATGGATAGGGTGGATTTCTAACAAACATCACGATGGGCCCCACCTAGAATTCCAGTGCACCACTTCATTCGATAGGGCTTCTGCAAGAAATTCTACCACTTCATTTGATAAGGATTTCGCAAGAAATTCGCATGGCAATCCCTCTTCCGTGGATCAATATCCTTGGTAGATGGAGAAATGTGGTGGCACAAAGTCTGAAGTAAAATAAGTTTTGACACCTTGCTTCTCCAAATCTAGTGTTTAATTATTTTTAAAATCCATCCCACCAAATCCAATTTGATACAATTTAATTCTACGCACCAAACACCCCCTTAGTGTTGAAACGTGGTTATCTTCACTAAGTCACCCTAGATGAGGCTATTGGTCTTTGGATACTGCCAAAGGAGTTTGGTTGGTCGATAGGCTTGACTCAGTCACCCAAAACTCTTTAGATTAAATTGTAAACTTTCTGGACAATTTTGGCTGACTTCGGTCACTTGAAGGCTTGAGTCGGTCGTGTGCTTTGTTAAATTGATTTTACATTAATTGTTTCTAATTCTGAATTAAGATTATTTAAGTGGGTGTAATGCAGGATTATAATTAATTGCCAAATGAACTGCGTATCCTAAAGGTTGTAAGGATTGAGAGAGTTCAAGGATGAGAGAAAAAGTTCGGGTTGCCTTGAGTTTGTCTTGTAAGTTTGGAATTCCAATAAGTGATTCTTCCCCTCTTGTAACTTCTGATTCATTGTGATTTTCTTTGTGCCTGTGGTTCTTTTCTTGAAAACATTTTTCCAAGTAAAATTTTAGATTGTCTTCTTATGTGTTGAATTTGCTTGATTGTTGCTATTGTAATTTGCCTTGTTTGATTCTCACTTCTGCGTGTTTCTCCCAACACTTATGAATGCATTGCATGGTAGATGAGCAACACAGAGAGTCTTGGGAAGGCTTCAACTATGGGCATCATTATCACATTGCTTCTTGTGGCGTGGTCCACGTGAGCCTTAGATTCACCTCATTTTTTAGCTCTATCTTAAAACAATCCAGCAAAATGGATGGATAATGTGGATAAAACACATCCATCCCAATGGACTCCATAGAGCCATCCAGACATGGGCAGGATGCAATGTGGGATGGACTCGATAGAGCCATCCAGACATGGGCAGGATGCAATCTACGTCCGAATCTGAAACGGCTAAATAATGAACATCGCACCGATGAGTGAACACGAACCATCAGATATGCTTTTCAAATTTGTGCGGCTTGACAACTGTATTTTCATCAATCTTGTCCTATGTGCCATCTCCACTGTAGCCACTACCATTCTTCATGGGCCATTAAATAAAGATCATCTCTTCGATCATTGGACCACAAAAATGCATCGTGATATATTATCACAAAGGTGAGCAACAAGCTAGCAATGACTCAGACTTGGGGTAAACTCAAAAATAATAAATTGTTCAGAATTAGGATCAACCATCACTGTTATTTTGATCCTATCTCCTACCACGAGATGGTCCAGAAAATCAACAATCCTTGCACAGAGGCTCCACCACACTAAACGAACCCAGAATCACCTAAGATGGTGTGGCCACTCAGTGGGGCCCACTTTGATGTATGCATTCTGTATCCACGCCGTCCATCGGTTGTGCCTGTAGTAATTCGTATCGTTTTATCACATGAGCCCAAAATGAAGAAAAATCTAAATCTCAGGACAGGGATTGGGTACTACCCACCAGGGCCACTGCCATGGGGTCCACCTTGATGTATACATCCGATTTTTATATCATTTTATAGCATGAGCCCAAAATGAAGAAAGATCCAAATCGCAGGGCAAGGATTGGATACTACTCCACCAGGAACTAGGTAGAGACGAACGGTCCTGTGAGGGGCTCTGTGGGGCCACCATGATACCGTGATTTATGTATTTTATGCAGTCCGTCTATTTTGAAGAAATAAATTTTATGAGATGAGCCAAAAATAAGGTAGATCAAATGCTCAAGTGGACCAAACTACAGAAAGCAGTGACGATTGAATGCCTACCACTGGAAGCTTCACAAGGCCACGGAAGTTTTGTATCAAGCTGATTTTTATGTTTTGACCTGATTAAACAAGTTAGGATGCCAAATAAATATGGCGGTGAGCCCTTGGAAGGTTTCAGCTTTCAAGGGTGAGGGTCATTGTCACCGCTGCTAAATGGATGGACCGCTTTGTGGGCCCACCCCTGGAGCCTTCGATCTGACTCTGTCTGGGCTTATGCCCTAAATTGATCTTTAAAAATGGATGGACCGCTTGAATAAAACACATATATTGCGGTGGGCCCACAAAACCTTGATAGTACCGTCCATCCCTTGTTAGGCTTGTTAGGCCCCAAATCTCAAGCTAAGAAACAGTGGTGATTGAACTCCATACCATTAAAAACTTCCTAGGGCCCACCGTAATCTTTTCCATAATGTTTATTTGCCATCCAACCTGTTGATAAGGTCACATAAACCTGGATGAAGGGAGAAAAAAAGAAGAAGATCACATTGATAAAAATCGTGGCCCATTAATGGTCAATCTGCACTATTTCTTATGGTATGATCCACATGAGAATTGGATCTGCTTTATTTTTGGGCACATTCACTAAAGTGATCTGATAATACGGATGGATGGCGTGGATATAGAATACATACATCAAGTGTGCCCCACGGTTAGGCTGCACCATCTTGGGTGAGGCTGAGGCCGCACCTAATCCGGTTCCACAGTTCCACTCCTGTTGTTCACGGGAGTGAATTAGGTGTTACCCAGGGAACAACTAAGTAGGTGTTACCTCTACCTTGTGGCCCACATGGATAATATTTTGTATATTGACGCAGGGAGGACGTGGTAGGTCGATCACCGTCTCCCTAACCGATAGTTTCTCGAATCCACGAGAAGAAATAAAAGATAAAAAAGAGGAAATAAATTCCGAATAATTGAATAATTGATAATTGAATGAATAAAAACGGAATTACAATGAATATAAATAGGAAACTAAACCCTAGGTAAAGTATCAAAATCCAACTCCAACTAAAACTCCTAGAAAACGCAACTTACTATAAATAGTAAACTTACTATTTATAGAAGTCGTTCAATCCTACTAGAACTCTTGGTTTTCGGCCAAAAATAGAAAGTTTTCAAACGGCCTCAACCACGCTGTTCTACGAAATATTCTAAGCCCTTTTCATGTTGGGCACTAACTCTAAAACCATACGGATGCAAAGTTATGATCGAATTAAAACTTACTATAAATAGTAAAAACGAAAATAAACTAGCCTAATGACCGTCGATACGGTCGATTCTCGCGATTCCGGATTGGGCAACCCGGCGTAGCGGGGTTGGTTGGCTAAAGTAGCTCGAGCTACCCCAAATTGATATATTATACGTCCCGTAACTCATTCCGGATTGTGAGATACGACCGATTCACGGTCCTGACGGTCCGGATCACTTTCGGCCCCGTCCGGTCTTCTTTTGGTCCATCTGGCCCATGAAATAGTCAGCGACCCGTCCTACATCATATATCCACTCCATCCATCCGTTTCTCCAGACTATTTGAGGATGGTGTTCCAAAAATCATGCAGATACGAATCTCAGGTGGCCCATACCACTGGAAACAGTATTGATTAGTGCCTTGCTGTTAAAAAATCCAAAGGGCCCATCGTAAGGTTATGGTAATGTCTTTTTTAATCTAACCTGTTTATAATGTCAAGAATATCTCGATTAAGGGAAAATATAAATATCAGATTAATCCAAAACTTTTCTAGCACAAAAAAAGCTCTTAACGGTCATTCATCACTATTTCTATTGGTATGATCCAACTGAGATTTGGATCTTCTTGGGTTTGGCATAACATCTTAAAATGAGATGAAAAAACAAATCAATGGTGTGGATATATAACAAATACATCAATTTGGGCCCCACATGATTAGGGTAACACCCACTAAGTTGTTCTTCGGTAAATGTTCACACGTGGGACACAGATAAAGTTAGGGCTCTAAATGGTCGGGTTTGGTTGGGTTTAGTTGAAACCAAACTTGCCCATTTACTAAATGAGTTTGTGTCAAAGTTTTAGATCCAGATCCTTTTTACTAAATGGGTGTCTTTGAGTCAATTCCATTAATCCATTTATAAATGAGTTTAGGTTTACCAGAGAAAGATCCACCTAGGCCCATTTACAAGTCTAAATTTGGTATGTAAGCATTTTTTGCTAGGTTAAAAACTGAGTTTGGACGGGTTCAAACCTAGATGGGCCCCTTGCAACATAGACCAAAACTTTACTAAATAGGTTTGGATTGGGCCTAATATAAAGGAAACCAAATCCAAATCAATTTAGCAATAGGTCTATTTTTGGATCCAAACTCGTACCATTTAACAAATGGGTCAGGTCCAAGTCAGGTCTAAATTGGTTGGGTCTGGGTTTACAGCCCTAGATAAAGTTCCTACGCTCAGCATCTATGTGGGGCCATGGTGATGTTTTTGAGAAATTCATGCCGTCCATACACTTTGTGAGCTCATTCTAGGAGGTACATAGAAAATGACCCCGATCCAATACTCAAGCGTCGAAATACGTGAGGATTGAATGTCCACATTTGATATTTTGAATCAAGGTAATATTTGTGTTTTCAGGGAATGAGATTTTGAAAGGTATGAATGGCATGGAAATATCAAAGTAGACTAGGGAGGTTTCAAGGGTAGGAATTTCTTTACTGAGCTCAAAAAAAAAAAAAAAAAAAAAAAAAAAAAAAACCGACGGATGGACGGAGTGAATTTCTCACAAACATCACGGCGTGCCCCACCTAGATTCCCATGCAGGAACTTCCTGCAAAGGCTTTCCTAGGAAATCCGCCTCCTCACATGTCTGCTATGCGGTAAATATCGTGCGCTCTTCAGTTGTTTCTGTGACAAAAGCGGAATCTGGTCGAGACATCTCCACAGTACACGTGGCAGGGTGTTCTATTAATCGAGATCAACCATCTTGTGGGACCTATTGTGGATGGACCATGTTTCAGATATAAAGCCCACACACAATCCTACCAATACCTTTCAAATCAATTTCGAGGACCGAATGCCAACTGTTGACCAATTTTCTCACAACCGTCAGATTCATAGCGATTATCTAATGGCGAACGATCATATTACAAAGAAAATCCGCTCCTACCATCATTCTACTGAAAATATTCATCTAGCCTATGTTCATTCATTCATCTAGCCCACACACAGTCAGGCTGACCTCGACGGAAGCGGATTGTGTACGGAGTAACTCCACACGCTAGCATGCGGAGTAAACTCTGTGGGGCCCACAGTGATTTACGTATTTTATCCACTCCGTCCATCCATCTTAATAGAAATTTTTAGATATAGTGCCAAAAAATGAAGCATATCAAAATCTAAAGTGGACCACACCACAAGAAAAGTGTGAAATCAACGTCTATCATTCTAGGTGATATTTGTGTTTTCCTTCATCCATATCCATGTGATCTTATGAACAGGTTGGATGACAAATAAACATCACTGTAGGGCCTGGAAAGGTTTCAACGGTGGAAATCATTATTCCCACTGTTTCCCGTGGCATGGTCCACTTGAGATTTGTATATGCTTAAATTTTGGGCTCAACCACTAAAATGAGCTGGAAAAACATACGGACGGAATAGATAAAGCACATACATTCTAGGTGGGCTCAACTGAGTTTACTCCAATAAGAGCGTGCGGAGTTACTCCGCAATCCGATTCCAACGTGGACCAATCAGAGTAGTGATGAGTAGGATTTTTCTGCTCATTTTTAACAGAGGATCTGGACTCATAGGTAATAAGCCGACGGTCCTGATTGACACAAAAACCTGCCACGTGTGCTATATAGAGATGAGTCTACCTTATTCTGGTTGGTTCTACCTGATCTACTGTGGGCGCGAATTAGGTGTTACCCGCTTAGTGGGTGTTACCCTTACCGTATGGCCCACATGGATGATATTTTGTATATCCACTCCTTCCATCCGTTTATTCAACACATTTTCGGATAAGTTTCAAATATTATGCAGATCCAAATCTCAAGTGGACCATACCACTGGAAACAGTGTGATTGAATGCTCCACCATTAAAAATTCCAAAGAGCCCATGGTAAGGTTTTGGTAATGTTTATTTTCAATCCCAGCTCTTAATAATGTAAATAAGTTCTCGATGAAGTGAAAATATAAATATCAGATTGATCCAAAACTTTTATGGCCCACAAAACATTTTTAATGCTTATTAATCACTCTTTCTAGTGGTATGGTCCACCTGAGATTTGGATCTTCTTAATGTTTTCTATAATTTCCTAAAATGATAAGAAAAAACAGATAAACGGCATAGATATATAAAAAATACATCAAGATGGGCCCCACACGGTAGGGGTAACACCCACTAAGGTGTTACCAGGGTAACATCTAATTCGCTCCCGATCTACTGTACGGAGTACGAATAAGGGGCTAGAATTAGGTGTTACCCCGGGAACAGCTTAGTGGGTGTTACCCCTGCCGTATGGCCGACATGGATGATATTTTGTATATCCACTCCGTCCATCTGTTTATACAGCCTATTTTAGGATAATTTTTCAAAAATTATGCAGATCCAAATCTCAAGTGGACCATACCACTAGAAACAGTGTGATTGAGTGCCCCACCATTAACAATTCGAAAGAGCTCATGGTAAGGTTTTAGTAATTTTTATTTGCAATCCAAGCTCTTGATAATGTCAAGAAGGTATTGATGAAGGGAAAATATAAATATCAGATTTATTCAAAACTTTTGTGGCCCACAAAACGTTTTTAATGGTTATTCATCACTGTTTCTAGTGGTATGGTCCACCTAAGATTTGGATCTTCTTCCGATTTTGAATCTTAAGCTAAAATGATATGATAAAACAGATAGACAGCATAGATATATACAAAAAAAATCAAGATGGGCCCCACACGGTAAGGGCAACACCCACTAAGGTGTTACCCGGGTAACATCTAAGGGCGCGACTTGGGTGAGACCCCGGAACCAGCGATGTGGGTGGGACCTTGAACCTAGGGCCCACCTGGATGTATTACTTGTAGATCCATGCCGTTAATCTGCTTTTCCGGATTATTTTGTACTATGATACCAAAAATAAAGAAGATAAAAATTTTGGGTGGACTACAACATAAGAAACACTGGTTAATGACCATTAAATAACTTTTGTGAGCCACAAAAGTTTTCTATAAACGAGATATTTCTTTTTTTCCTTTAATCCCTGTCTACGTGAACTTATCAACAGATTGGATGGTCAATAAACATTACGGTGGACTCTAGAAAGTTTTTAATGGTCACAGTTGAATGATAACTGTTTCTTGGGGTGTGGTCCACCTAAACTTTTCATCTGTTTCATTTTTGGGACTGCATCCTAAAATAGTATGAAGAAACAGATGGAAGGCATGGATCTACAAAGAATACATCCAGGTGGGCCCTATGTTCAGGGTCCCACCCACATCGCTGGTTCCGGGGTCTCACCCAAGTCGCGCCCAACATCTAATTCGCTCCCACGAATAAGCGGGAGCTGATTGGTCCAACTAAGCAAGGGAGCACCTGCCAGTCAAACAACTACCAGGCCACCCATAAGGAATGAGGAATGCAGTTTGCACCCTGGGGTCTTCACGCGCCATACGGAAGCTTCCCAAAAGTGCTAAAATACCACGCGTGTGAGAGATCTGGGACGTCCATTAGACGTGCCCCCACACCTTACTTCCTTGCTGAAAACTTCATCCCGTCCACCCATCAACTGGGCGAATTCTTGTAAAGAAATAGACGGTTAAAATAAAAGGTTTATGGGCATCCATATCCAACAAAAACGTGGGGCCCATTTGAAGAGTGTGCAATGCCACATTCCGCCAAGGTTGATTACCTGAACGCTCGTGATTTCACACACGTCTTGCTGCCGCATTGTCAGTGCCAGGAGCAACCAGCCTGGATCCTTTATTCAATTGAATCTGGACTGTCGGTTTTTTCTTCACAAATCGAAAGGCTAAGATAGCTCTATAAAGGATCTTCAACATTGCCAGATCGTCCACGGCGCACCACAATAAACAAACGGTACGGATAAACAAATCATGGCCCCACTTTTCAGATTTGAAACGCACATGTGCCGTGCGACCCTTGGTTGGAGGACCTGAGAACAAACCTGGCTTTAGTAATTCCACACGCACGCGGGAGCCCTGCATATCCACACGCGGGCCGACACGTCACAATGTGAGATGTGTCTGAGATCTTATCTTCCTGTAGTTGCTTACGCTCTTTAGATCTACTAGTACGAAAATCGGTTCATTTTATAACTCAGATGGCCCATATAATATAAAAAATTCTAACCGTCAATTTACTTTCCACAGTGTGGATCTCTGAATAGAGAAATTAACTTGATTTTCAATTAAAAAGATCTAAGAAGATTTCCAACATAATACAAAAGCTAAGATTTCATATATGTCTTCATATTCGTATGTTTCCCGCGTACAGATGTATACGGATCAACACGCGTGTGGAAACAGTTAACTCTAACTAACCGGACTGGAATCGTATAGCACGTGTATTAACGCAGCGCGTAAAACACCACAGTGCCGTGGGGCCACTATGTCGTATACTTAAATCCATTCCGTCCATCTGATGAGAAATTCTATTATAACCGTACATACAAAAAATAACCCCCTAAAAAATCTTAATTAGGACACACCAACTAGAACGGTATGAAATTGCTCCTAAATGGTGTAGCTCACCTGAATTTTGTACCGTTCTGATTTTCATATGGGAACTTCATAACGGTGAGTTACACTTGATTAACGGGTTTGATGAAATGGACTAACCATGGTGGCCCCACACACAAACCTATAGCTGGAATCCCATCGCCACTGTTCACTGTCATGTTGTGGCCCACCACAGTTAATTTTTATCTCCAGAACATAAAATCGAGGTTGGAACCTGGAGGGCGGATTCGATTTTACATACACACACACACACGGGCGCGGATTGAATCCCGTTCAATTTTGGTCGCAACGCCTAAAATTATCTCACAAAACGGTTGTACGGCGTAGTTTTCTCACAAACCTCACGGTGGCCCCACCTAAATTCCTTGCACAGGAGATGCCTGTGAAAGCCTCACAAAACGGTTGGACGGCTAGATTTCTCAAAAACCTCACGATGGCCCCACCTAGATTCCTTGCGCAGGAGATGCCTGCGAAACGCAAGGAATCTAGGTGGGGCCCACCGTGAGGTTTGTGAGAAATCTACTCCGTCCAGCCGTTTTGTGAGATAATTTTAGGCGTTGCAACCAAAATTGAACGGGATTCAAGACTTAAGTGGGCCGAAAACATGATGATTGAAATTCCACAGTTGAAATATTCGTGGGCCAAAGAAGTTTCGAATCAAGATAATACTTGTGTTTTCAGTTCATCTCAGTAGGAATGACATTATGAACGGTATGGATGGCATATAAACATCACTGCGGACCCCATAGAGGTTTCAACGGTAAGAATTTCCTTACACACCTTTTGCTTTAGTGCGGCCCACTTGAGTTTTGGATCCCGTTCATTTTTTGTCGCAACGCCTAAAATGATCTCACAAAACGGTTGGACGGCGTAAATTTCTCACAAACCTCACGGTGGGCCCCACCCAGATTCCTTGCGCAGGAGATGCCTGCAAAAGGCTTTCGCAGGCAATCCGCGCCCCCCACACACGATGAGGTGGGTCCCACTTGCTGTGTTGCAGAGGAATCCGGTCCAACAAACCCTCGTCCTGTACGGGGCAATCTGGTAATTTCACAAAGAGACAAGAAGGAAAACGCCGAAGAGAAGAGCAGGCAAGTAACTGAAGAGAGAGAGTGCTGAGTCAGCAGTTTGACCGTCAGTGGTTAGGTCGACGCCAGCCGCGAATCCCTACCTGAGTTTGTTAGTCAGGTAATTCCTTCCCCTCTCCTCCCTCTTTTACTTTAACCGAAGTTAGTTGTCTCTAACCACTCTTTTAACCGCTTCCTAAACCCTAATTAACCCCACCTAATCAGGGATTTGCTTACATAACAGACATTATCCACGTGCTCTCGCTGTAATTTTATTTTTATCGCTATTATCCACACCGCACACTTGTACTGTACTCTCGAACAGATCTCTGCCGTTCGCTGTGTCCAAAATTAATTTATAGGTTACCATCTAAAAATCATTAAGATCGGACGGTTAAAACCAAATAATATACGGCCTATAAATTGGACTGTCAAGATTGCTTTTGAAAAATCGGCGTAAACAACGATTTGAGCCGTGCGTTCGTTGGGGCCATCTTTGATTTTAAAGAACCGCATTTGTTACAGAACCGTAGACACCCATCTATGGGTTGGAAATTGGATGTCTGTAAGAAATCAGACCACCTGATAGATAAGTTAGATGGTTAGATCAGTGTGAATTACTTAATGTGGTCCAATAATTGTATGGTGATCATAATGGAAGGTATGGATCTATAGAATGGGTTCTCTAAGTGTCCTAAATATACCTAAGAGTACCATAATTTACAGTGTATATGAAAGTACTGGATCAATCTCAGATAATGAAAAGCAACAAGCAGAAGAGGAAAAAGGAGAGGGTAAAAAAGTGAGGTAGCCCTCGGACTAGATATAAATCCTAGTCCGCCAGCTGGACCATGTGAGGCCCACCGTAGGAAGACCGTTGACTTTCTCTATTTTGGTAAAAGATGATCCCATCTATCAACTATCAACAAAGATAACGGATGAGATTGTTTGATTCAACAAGTCGTTCGACGTGGACGATGGAGATCAAATGAAGGACAACGAATTCACTTCAGTAGTCCGTGGAATACAAGAGCGGGCCTTTCAAAGTTAAAGCGTGCAGAGAGGGGCAGAGGCATTTCCAGCAGAGAAAGCAAAGGTATAGATACGGAGAGAAGGACGAGACGGACGGACGGATCCAGTCAACTCTCTTTGACCGGGGATCCAACGAGGGATAAGAGAGGAAATAATGATAAGTAGCAAGGGTAAAATGGTAAAAGGGTGATTCGTTTGAGCTCCATATAAAGCCCTCTCTCTCTTCTCCCACTCGCCCCATTTGATTTCTCCCCCTTTGCTTTTGTATATTCTCGCAGTAGAGAGAGAGAGAGAGATGAGAACGAGGAGAGGTTGTTCATACCCTACAATACATCTCCAGAGAGAGAAAGCGAAGGAGAAAACGAAGAGGAAGGGATTTTTCGTCGGTGGCGAAGACTATCTTGACCGGAAAAGACAGAAACTCGCGCCGGAGATTGCCGGAGAATCGGATTTCTTCGACGGATTGCCGGATGATCTCGTTGTTTGCATCCTTTGCAAGCTCAGTTCTACTGCTTCTTCTCCTTCCGATTTCGTCAACGTCCTTTCTACGTAAACTTTCTATCCTTTTCCTCCCTTCTTCCGTCAATCTTACCTCTGAGATTGATCTGTCTTCGTTTATTTCCGTCGGGTTTTGTATTCGCTTTGATTATAAGCAGATCTGTGCCTTTGAAACCCAAAAAATCGTTTTTTTTTTTCTGCTTCTAAGAATCTGAGGGATTTGTTTTCCTTTTTTTGGTGGAGCAGATGCAAGAGATTTAACGGATTAGGTTTACATCCTCTCGTGTTATCAAGAGCTTCTCCAAAATCTTTGGCTTTGAGTGCTAAGAACTGGTCGGAATCCGCTCATCGGTTCTTGAAGCTCTGCGCCGATGCGGGCAACATCGACGCCTGTTATACTCTCGGCATGGTAAGTCTCACTCTCAAATGCGGGAAAAAATCGTCATTGAATCCTCTCTTTCTCAAATGTTGCAAGAAATCATTATTAAATCAACTGTCTCTAAAAAAAAAAAAAAGGAGAAGAAAAATCTAACAAATGTTCTCCGATTTCCTGTAAATGAGTTTCCTAAAGAAGAAATGGGAGAACGAAAAAGAAAAAAGCTTCTCAATTGATTTTTTCGATAGAACGGAGTGAAGAATCGAACTAATCGTCGCAACCATCAGGATTAAATCGGCAATCTTCCTACAGGCATCGAAAAAATCGCACAAAATCTCTCTTCTAAAAAATAGCATCCAAAAAATCGCAACATTTCATCAAGACATTCGCCTAAAATTCTCTATAAATCTACTCAAATCATTCCTTTGAAGGCAAAAAATCGAAAGCATGTCACCTAATTAAAAAAAAAGTAACTTTTTTTTAATTGAAAACAAGCTAGACAATTACAAAATCATCTTTGTTCCAGAAAAAAAAGAAAAAACCAATCGTCTGATGGAAATCCGCTCTCTTTCCTGCGCAGATCCGATTCTACTGCCTTCAGAGCCGAGGCAGCGGAGCGTCGCTGATGGCAAAGGCCGC
The DNA here is from genome assembly GCA_003013855.2 of Liriodendron chinense. Lineage (NCBI taxonomy): Eukaryota > Viridiplantae > Streptophyta > Magnoliopsida > Magnoliales > Magnoliaceae > Liriodendron > Liriodendron chinense. The sequence goes on along the minus strand of PVNU02001707.1, from coordinate 96,126 downwards.
GATTGGCTCTCACGCCCCGGCCCTCTACTCGCTCGCAGTCATCCAGTTCAACGGAAGCGGCGGCTCCAAAAACGACAAGGATCTCCGAGCCGGCGTTGCCCTCTGCGCCCGAGCCGCCTTCCTCGGTCACGTCGACGCCCTTCGTGAGCTTGGCCACTGCCTCCAGGACGGCTACGGCGTCCGTCAGAATATCGCCGAGGGCCGACGATTCCTCGTACAGGCCAACGCCCGCGAGCTTGCCTCCGTGCTCGCCTCTTCTTCCTCCTCTCCGTCGATGACGTGGCACCACCACCACAACCACGGCCACCGGCACGCGATCGGGTCGGGCTGTCCGCTGCTGAGCGATTTCGGATGCAACGTGCCGGCCCAGGAGGCCCACCCGGCGAACCGGTTCTTGGTGGAGTGGTTCGGGTCGAAAGGGGGTGTGCCGGGCCGGGACGGCCTAAGACTATGCTCGCACGCGCTGTGCGGGCGGCCGGAGACGAGGCGGCATGAGTTCCGGAGGTGCTCCGTGTGCGGGGCTGTCAACTACTGCTCCCGCGCGTGCCAGGCGCTCGACTGGAAGCTGCGCCACAAGGTGGAGTGCGCACCCATGGAACAGTGGCTCGAGGAGGACGAGGAAGAGGACGACGACGACGACGGTCATGATAACGGTGACGGCGAAGCTAACGGAGAGGAGGATAGGATGGTTGTGGACGAGGAAGACGAGGAAGACGAAGACGGCGGATCCGTCGTGGAACGCTGACGGTGACGGTAACGGAGAGGTGGGGTAATGTATAGTTTCCTTTTTTTTTTCTTAAAAAAAAATTTGGGGGTGGAGGGTATTTTTGTAATATAGAGGTAACGGCGGGTTTAAATTCGAAGAGGGTTTTTCTTTTTTAATTTTATCTGGGTCGATGGAACGGAATGGGATTTTTGGGGTTTTGGATCTTGAAGGCCGAGTATGGAGTGCAAATGGGGGGGGGGAGTATTTATGTCGGCTCGGCCTCTCTGTAACCGTTTTTTGCCTTTCACAATTTCGACGAAGTTCTTTTCACAGAAACCTTCGATTGTTTTACTTGTGATTTTTTTTTTCTTTCGAAATGCAAATACGATGTTTGAGTCAGCATATGTGTGGCCCACGGGTTAGATGATCTACACCGCTCATCTGAACGGCAGCCACATGGAACTCCTGTTTAGAAGGCATCATTTTTTGTTCCCATCTGTGTCTTTTAGCTCGAGAGCTTTTATTTATTCGTCAAGAGATGTCAATGATCTGGACCATTCATCAGGTCGGATGTCGGATGGGTTTTATGGGGTTGATCCTGTTATCCTAATCGTCCATTGTTGGGACACTTTATCTGCAAGTTGAAAGAGGCTGCAGCGAGTTCGTTTTTAGAGTCCCATGCTCGAAATGGAGGTCTTAGACGCCGAATGGGCTGACGGGGGATTCCTGGCCCACTTTTCTGTGGGGCCCACCGCAATGTATGCGTTGTATCGACGCCGTCCATTTGTTTCACCGGTTCATCTAGGCATGAACCCCAAAATGAGGCATATCTAAAGTTCAAGTGAACCACAGCACAAGAAACGGTGGGGATGACGCCCACCGTCGAAACCTTGTTTATTAGCCATCCAATCTGTTCGCTATTCATAACGTCGCTCCAAATTGATGGACGGCTTGGATGTAACACATACATTATGGTGGGCCACACAGATCTTAGTGATGCAGGAATCAACTGTAGCTGGATGCTTTTTGGGTAGTGTGATTTGGTTAAGATTGGAAGATCTCCCTAATCTCCAAATGACAAACAAAAAAGCTTCTGTGGTCCCTTGTCTCTGCATTCTGGACCGCCCACTTTGTTCGCTCCACCATTTCAGTAGCCACCAACAAAAGATGCTAACCTTCGAAATGTTGACTTCTTTTTATGTCTCTGCCGGCCTAAAGATAGGATGGTTATGGTCACATGAACGATGTGGTTGCTTACAAGTTTGTCATCCGAAGTGGGCCCCATCAAATGGTCTATTCATTTTTATGGTCGGCCATTCGATCGAGACTGTCCATTTTATATGACTTTTTCGGACGGAGATTATCCCTTGTATTTGATGTGTGGGAATTTTTCAGGGAGGTAATCGAAATGTGGATTGAAACTTATCGATGGTCCAGATCAGTCTTGACTGTCCACCCATCTAAAAGCACGGTGTGTGATCATCCCATCCTAATCCTCACTTGTCTCCCTTAATTCGAGCTTTTCTTAATTTACATTCCTGTACACCACTGATTGAAGGGCTAGGATTGTTCGTAGAGAATCATTTCTGGCGCATGGCCCAATCACCATTCGGCCTAGTGGGTGAACGGTTCCAATAACGTGCATGTGTTTGAGACAGCATGTCGTGTACTTCTCAATTGAAGGTTGGTGCCCACATCTTTCTTAAATCCAAATAGATCATACTGTGGACCCCACTGTGGATGTTCATGTTCTTAAAATTCTCTTGGGCTGATAATTAAGTCCTTTTTATTGGAACAGTTTTCCTATCCTTTGACTGAATCTTTTGTTAATTGTCCATCTTCAAGCTGCTAATGGGATTGCTAAGGTTGTTGGTTGGCCATTATTTTCACGCAGGGCCCACCATTGGATCACTCAAAGGCGACGGTACCCTGCAAATACTTCTGTTCCATCTGGACCTCCACTATATCTTTTCTCTTGAAATCTTGATCGAAGGGTTATGATTGTTTCATAGGAGTTTTTTTTTTTTTTTTTTTTTTTTTCCTGCGAAGGCCCAATCAGATCAACGGTCTAGATTTTTCAACCATGGGCCACTTACAAGGACTCAGTGGTTCATTGCCTGCATTTACTTGGCTGCATTGCTGGTGAATGCAGATCCTCCATCTGCTGGGCCATGTAATGGTTCTATCAGGAAATCACTGATGGTGAAAACAAGGGTCTGGATTAAATGGGGAAATATGTACGTTTTCGTATCGTGGCCATCCAAGGAGGCAACCACCAGATGCAGGGACTCAGAGCAACTGTAGAGACACTTGTACGGTCGGGCTTAGTGGCCAAAAAGAAGTCCAGAGAGCTCCTAAGGCATGCAGTATTCGTAACTAATTAGCTTTGCGCTGGAGTTACGGTAATGGTAAAGATGGATTCTTAGTCGCTAAATAACGTTCCAAGCGGTTGTAAACGATACACGTCAGCACACAGATGGTCTATTTCTCCCGATATGTGGTACACGTGTACGGCAATCCAGACCATCCAAACTGTGGGCACATTGTGGATGGAGCTATCCTAGCCATTCAAATTCAATTGGTATCTATATAACGGAGCAGCAAACATTGATGGAAAGCAATCGAGACCGTCCAAATTGTGAGTCCCATTGTGGATGAAATGTATATGTAAAATCACACCAACCAAGCAATCCTAGCCATCCAATTAATTTCCATCGAATGGATGGTTAAGAATTAAATAGTAAGCCAGATATTTAAATATTATATTTTCAATACAATTTCTAGGTTCTGGTCCATCCAATATTGGGACAACAATTTGGACGGTCTGGATGCGGTACAACCATGCCAAGGGTACTGTTGAAGAGTCTCCACCATTGTTTAAGTTCTGCAAAATTAACATTCAATGGTTAAAAAGTAAAATAGGAAGTGATCCCATTAAACAGGAAAAAATTGCTGTTGCCAGTGTGATCTTTTGGCGGTTGCCCACCCATTATCAATTCAGAAATTAATGCCATCTGGATTTCTCTTGAATTTTGCCACGTGTACGGTGGATGATTCATATATTTCAAATGGTGGTGAACTATCACATGAGTCTCAATGAGAGAGAGAGAGAATCCAAGGTAGTGTATTATGAGAAGCTTTTATGACCTTTGTAGGTCAAAGGGAAGGTGGTGGGGCTGTGTACGAGCAAATTAGAAATGGGATGCGCGCGAGGAGAGATTCGCAGATGCTGTTTGTTGCACACGTGCGAAATACGGATGGATTTCTCACGTGCTGACCTCCGTGCGAATCCCCTGATCAATAAAGCAAAGAAGGTCCACTTATCGCTGCTCCAATCATGTAATTTGAATATCAAACCATCAGCAATGTTTTCTAACCGACCATTCTACTTATGAAAGTGGGACCCATACACAGAATGGACTACATTTTTCTCTTAAATGAAAATTTATTACAGAATACCCCTCTCGATGGATGGATCAGATTACATCCACGTATGATATGTTGTCACATGCAGTGCGAATCTCTCTTCTAGCTATCCAAGCGCGTGCAGTGAATGGACATTCAAAGAAAAGCAGTCGCACCGCTAGTGGGAGATGTATGCGCTCGCTTTATGCAGAGTCTCTGTGAGAGGATTCCCCAACACCTCATGAGCATGGAAAATAAAGATATGCACCAGTCACAAAAAGGGATTCGATTCCACTACGTACACTCTTAGTGGGCCCCACTTCTTTTAGATGAGTGGGTGGTCAACTTATTGATATGGATGGTCCATTTTTTCTTCCCAATTCAATGGCTATCATAGAAATTAAACACTCATGTTGGTCGGAGGATGAAAACCGTCTGAACAATTTAGGCCATTGATCAGATGGTTATGGTCGCCTAATCAAAATGGTCCCTTGGAAACGGTATATCAAGTAGATTTTACCGAATGGATTATTAAATCCTGATTTTTTGGCATTCTTTGATGGGGATGATCACATGCGTTTCATACCATACGTTAGTGCTATGTGGGGCCCACCGTGATGTGTGTGTGGCATCCAAATCATCGCACTGGCGGGAATCCTCATTAGAATTTCAAATCCGAAGATTCATTCCTATTAAAATCTCAGGTGGGACACACCACAGGGAGCAATGTACCTTCACAATGTATAGTCACGCCTAAGTCCTATATTTTTCCTCCTTGTGTGGCCCACAAATTTTGGAAAGGCCTTCATTTTGGTGTATGCCTTCATCCTAGTGGGACGCACCTGATGAATGGCTTAGATGACTTATAGACAACGCGATCGACCCCACATTGCATTTGAAAATTTTCAATTGTGGGCGTCCTCCCTTGCAGTGTTCCCCTTTGTGTGGCCCACCTGAATCTATGGTTAAAATTGAGGGCCACATCTAATGGTTGTGTTTGCGAAGATCTCACACACGACGGTGGACCCCACAAGGCTCGAACATGTGATAATCACCATACGTATGAACGTATATGATCGTTCCCTTCTTTGATACCGTTCAATTTTTTATGCGGTTGATGGGATGGAGAATTTCATCTGATCCGTGTGAATTTTTCATTTTTGGTGGTCGCCTACCTAACGGACCATCCAGATCGATCCACATGTCAAAAAGCACCGAGCACACTAAAGCTTTGCCCTCAGCTGTGCATATGGTATGATCCACCAGATGGAGAGTCCGATCTACACACGCGAGCATGACGTGTACATATGCCTTGTGGGCTAGACGTCATAACACGTCTGCAATTGACTAAACTGTAGCAGTTCTTGCATGGAGCACGAGGCTACATTAGAAACAATCAGGACCGTCCAACTCATGGACTCTAATGTGGATGGAGCCCAAAAACCACCCCAACTGGACAGTCTTTACGATCGGACATTTCTTGTTGAATTTGGATCCTGACCGTATTCTTCACAATCATCCATGATGACCGCACATTTGACCGCTGTGATGATCCGATCAACATCATTTCTAGAAAATGCTACATACACGTTGGGCCCCACTATTCAGACGATCTGGATTGGACTGAGTGCATTACGCGTGTACACTGAACGAGCTGCGACTGTGTAATCAAGCAAGACTGGAATGCAAATGTAAAAGGTGGAAAAGCGGCTATAAATACACCAGAGATTGTGTACTACGGAAAATCTCTCACCGTTCTTTGAATGCGGACGGGAATCCCTACGCACAGAAGCCCACCCAATATTTAAAAAGCTGGAAAGATTCCAAAACCTGATTATCACAAGCGATTCCCACCACGGACCAACCAACGGCTAAGATGTTCGGCAGACAATCACATGTGTACGAATGGTAGCAAGCTGTGCTCGAGCACTTTGACAGGAGGGGTGGTCCACCCATGTTCCATAGTCATTATGCCTTACGAATAATCAACGGAGGTTTCCTAATTCTTCGCGCGTGTGAGACCTACCCATCCACACGCATACATACGTGCCAATGTGGAACAGGTGTTCTTCATCGGATCTTTTCATGAGGTGGGCCACACTGTTTAGGTGGGCCTAACTAGCCCATTCATTTGGCCCGTTGGGCGTATCGGGCCCACCTATCAGTCGGATGTTTAAGCCCAAAAGTTCGAACCACGCATAGGCCCCACGTTGTCCAAAATATTGATAATTTTTATCTTTCTAATGTATCCGTTGATCAAGTGGGCCACACATGCACCGCACAAAAGAGTAGGCACTTAAGAGGAATGAAATTAACGGTCCACATTCAAGAAAGAAAAAAAGGGTTTCCTCATGCAGGATTTGGATGGCATGTAGGATATAACACGTACATATGAATTCGAGTCCGGATAGCCTGGCTTGAAAATTGACTGTGGCCTTTGGCTCTGCACATGGGTCCAAGTAGGGCGAGTTGACTAGGGTGAGTCGGGTACGACTCAGACGAGTCATCAAACCATGATTTGAATGGAAAACGGGTGTACTAAAAATAAGGAAATGGGCGTGGTCGTGTAGAATTAGATGCAGCACTGAACAATTGGGGCTGTCAATTGGCTGGGGTGGAATACTAGCCGCAATGGGCCTGGCCCAGACAAAATTTAGGACCGTTTATTAATCGAGTCTGGATAGACATCGCCGGGGTGGGCCAGGCTCTAAAGCCCTAGCAAGAAGGATTGCACATGACATTTGGTTGTGTCTAGTCAGGTGGCACGGCCCGGTATATATATGGGGCCCAAACTCACTCCTATGCCTTGATCATAAGCTGGGCCTGGTTCAAAACAGGCTAGGCTCGACCAGGACCTAATATGCAAAGGTTTCAAATTGGATATGGCTTGAGACGATTGATTCGATGGACCTAAAAACAAGGCCCACTTTATGGTTGGCTTTGAATTCGTCCATCTCAGACCTCTATGCGTATATGCCGACATCATATTTATAGGCCACCTTGAAATTTAATTGGAGCACCCCAAAAATAAGATGTGTCCATGCATTAGGTGGACCACTAGGGTAGGTTAAATTGGATCATCCATGGTATGTCGTTTTTGTTTGGTGTTGCTAAAATAGAAAATGGGTGCATGCAAGTTGGTCCTGACCAGGACGCCGATTTACCGGACCTAATGGACTTGGACTCTGTTGATCAGACCTGATGCATAAACAGGGCTGACCCATTACAGATTTAAATGGGCCTGGACCTTATAGGCGAAGATTTGAAACCTTACGCATTGGACAGCCATTTATTCGATGACCGTTAAAATTCAAGCCCAGCGTGAGGTTTACATCAGACCCATTTCCAATGGGCCCAGTAATGGGGGCCAACTATGGTCCGGACGTGGGCCCAGTGGAAGCAACTTCAAACTCTTGTAAAAGCCTATTTATGTCCACCTATTCATCTGCCAAGTTGGCATTTGATTGGAACATTTGGGCTGCCCATCAGATGGGCCCACAATGGAAATGATCTATCTGAAAATCCACGCTGGACCACTCATCAAGTGGACCGAGACCTATGTACCAAATTGACAGTACATTGAGGCCGACCCAATGAAATTTCCATTTTGGGCAGAATATCTAGATTCCAGTTTACATTTTCAAGAAGATGGACAGCATAAATGGCCCCACTCTATTTCTCTTTAGGCCCAAGCCCAGATCATGCAAGCATAAATGGCCCTAGATTTGGGGCCCACCGTTCCTCAATGGATAACGTGTTTAGTCTGGGCGGGGCCCACCTATTAAGCCCATAAGCTGGTGCTCAATGGTCAGCTGGTCAGGGAATCCTATGGGCCAGCCCGGCCCATTGAAACCCGTTTATAATACAGTTTCCCTACTCCCACACGCAGCACACGTGCCAAACTAGCAAGTCTGAAGGACATCTGAACGGTTTAAAAGGTGTCCCCCAACGTGAAGGTTTCCATATGAAAGAAGATCAGGCTCGTCCCCTCATCAGGCGGGCTACCGTTGTACGGAAAGAATGGACGGTTTAGAAAAGGTGCCAACAGTCCATGTGCAAAATACCTGTGTGGCCCACCTGATGAGTATGTGTCTCAGCCGCCTATTTGCATCTCTTCATCTTCAGAAGGTTTGTGAGAGCACCTTATGCGCCGATCGGATGTGCCGCACACTTGGCACTTGTGCTGCGTGTGGGGCGAGCTAACCTTCTGCAGAATTAGGATGTTCTGGGACAATAACCCTAGGAGATGGAACCATGTTTTGACGATCCAAACCGTTTATATGATGGGCCTCGATGTGACAGTGATTACCCAAAAAGGAATATCAGATTGGAACGTTTTAACCCTTTGATCATTTAACTCTTTTGCTTTGAGTACAGACCTTTACCATTGTTTTTAGAGCCATGCTACTTCCATACGTGTGTGGACCCTGCCCACGCAGGAACACGTGCCTGTATAGAACACGTGTATGAGATCTCAGCAATTTTCATCTTGGTTCGAACAAAGCTTATATCTTCTTCTTAAAGATCAGGCCGTTTCACTAGGGACCACATGATGAGGTGATCAGATGACTTGCTTGGCATTGTTTCTACTTTCTACCAATAATAGAATTATTTGTTTCTTAAAAATTGCTTTTATATGAGACACTGTGAAGGTTTCAATCCTATGATGAGGTGATAATCCTGTGAAGGTTTCAATTTGAAAGTTGAATTCCCATTATTTTATGTGGCCTAGTTTACTTAAGTCTTGGATCTACTTAATTTTTTGAAGTCATACCCTAAATGGATGAATAGAGTGAATGTTGCATAATCACCACAGTATAGGTAGCAGGGTCACAAGAAGATCACCTCCATTCAACTTCTTTATAAATTTAAGCCTATGCGTACAACTCATGTACAACCCAAGGATTAAATTGATTCACTAGTCAAGCAAACCATAGGTTTTCAGGGTCCTTACTCATGCGTAAGTGGTAGACTCACCAAAGTTTCAACACGAAGTCATGGGTTCAATGCCCGTTGTGGTGTGCGTGTGAAAACCATAAGTTTACAAAACAAATATATACCTCTAAAACACTTAGCTAAAGTTTTCTAACCCATCAACTTCTTTCCAATATTGAGGCCCACCTTCTAAGTAGACCAGATTACACGGTTGGATTTACCAAAAATGGATTTTTTTATCTCAGACCTACCTAACATGATGGCACATGTGTGAAGATGTTTGGCTTTACACTTGTGTGCAATTAACGAATCTTGGGATAACATACAGATCTTCAATTTTAAAAGTGTTTTTGTCAGTAGAAGTGAAAACGACCATAGAAAAGAGCAGTTGGGTGTCGTGGAAAAAGAACAAATTTGAAATTTAGTTGTATAAAATTAATTAATTATAATGTGACCAACTATACACACTTAAAGTCTAAAAAGTAAATTTTAATATTAAAATCACAGAAAAAAAAAATACATTTTTTAAAGCAGCCAACGGGCAGTTGGTTGAATACAGCCAGCAGTTTCTCATTCAATGCGTGAAAAATGGTGCCTGGCTCACGGGAATCGACCAGGGTCCCACCACTGCATAGTATAAATAGATAGAGATACAGATATAGATGAAACACTGGTCAAACCCCAGGACACATGAATCATGAGGTCAATCACCGACTCACCTACGTAAACATGTCCACGCAAAACGACGCAGGTTAGGTAGTTAGATCACCTAATTTCACGTGGGCCCTTTAAGTGAACTTTTTAAGTTTTCACATACTCTCTTCTCACACGTACTGCCATGTCACACTCGTGTGAGAAATTCATGATGCCAATCAAGCAGCCCCCCATGAACATGCCCGTAGGCTAGCCACACAAGAAATGAACGGTCGAGAGATAGACCCACATTCACAATGCACTTGTAGTGCACCAGATGAGTGGACCGGATAGACCTCTTCCCTGGGAATTCTAGAAAAGGGGGCATGTGAAAGATCCAACTAGTTCAATAAGGTGGGCTCCACTACTCATATCTCATGGTCCGAAATCTCCATGATCAATGTAGGGCACCCTAGCTGTGGGTTTGCTCCCCCACAGGCACCGGATCGATTTCACTCTCATGCACCCACCCAAGGCATGCACCCGTAGGGATTAGTCCCATCTCCTAAAGAAGGTGTGGGTACCTTACATCATATAAAATAATAATAAACATTTTATCTAAGGCTAGTTATAGGTGGAATACACTCTTAAGATGATCTGCATCAAAAATCAAGCAAGCCCATGCATCCAACGGCCACGAATATATCCTATGTATCATGTCGTCACCCATGTACATATAGTTAAAGCCAACATTGTTTATTGTCCAAAATTAATATTTATTGCCCAATAAATACCAGAACCGTCCCGAAGATTAATGAGGTTTATTGGTCCATACCGGCCCGAAATGGCCCTTATAATATGTGATACAACAGTTTAAAACTTATAACATAGGTTTTTTAAGCAGTCCATTGAGTCTTCGTGACAGTATTTTATCCCAAGCAGTTGTTAACATGTCTTTGTGGACAACTAAAACGAATAAAAAATGAGAGAAGAAAAGAAAATAGAGAGATGATGCATAGGCAGTCAAAGTCCAAGATCCTGGCTTTTTTATATTAGATATGAAATATTATTCAATTTAAATATAGAGACATTAGTTTCATCTGCTCGCTTGGACAGTTCAATGGATTGATCTGAACTGTCTATTATGTTCATAACACATTTATGAACCAACATGCAAAATTCGCACTGATTGGATGATACAATCCATCCACGATTGGACCTTATTTTCTATAGCCACCCTCCATCCATCGAATGGCTACGATTGCCTAACACAAGTGTTTTTTTAGAACCATACTCACTTCATATTGGGCTCCAGCGAATATAGATGGGACGTATTATTTAAACAATCTTGATCATCCGTATTAAAGGTCATTAATCAAATTGTTAATATTCGTCGGATTGGGGTGATGTTTGGCACAATAGACCGTAAATGTGTGTCGGATATAGTGGACAGTCTGGATCAATGGATTGTACTGTCTAAGTGTCCCAATACAACTAGGAGCATTATAACTTATAGTAATCTAAGAGCATTGTAGTATCTCTTAAATTTGTATCTTAAAGAAAGACGTTTTGTATTAAATATTAGACAATATAAAATTAGAGAATCTATCAATAATATATGCTTTTTGCTAAGTTGCTTCTTGATCCATGTAGTATTACAAATCTGCACGCCACTTGAAGTGTATTAGAAGACGAGAGAACCTTCTGATGTGCCAGAAAAGGCTGTCCCGATTTATAGCATGATGTTTGCTAAATTGGCATGTATAGCATGCAAATTTGTCAGCCGGGCCTCATCATATAGATGCCTTAGCTAAAAATTAAGAATCCTGCTTATTGGGTGGCCCATGGTATAGAAAAAACAAATGCTTATTGGGTGGCCCATGGTATAGAAAAAACAAATGAATGGCTAAAATTGAAAGAATAAAGCAAAAGTAGACGTGCCATTTTAAAATTCAAAGATGAGTCACCAATGGCCTGTTTGGATACTACCAAATAAGTTACTTTTCGACTGAACTTAAGACGTTAAGTTACTTTTGGTACTTAAGTTCGATTGGTAAGTATAATTGAAAAGTAACTTATCTCTTAAAAATTACTTTGATGTAGTTTACACCCACACTGTTAGTCACCCTCCAATGTTAATCAACCACCCTCCAATTTGGCTTTTCTACTTATCTCTCTTACGTCACGCTGCATATCAAAGTTCTCTGATGGTTCACTCAATTACTGCTCTCTTATACAGTCCATATCAAAGGAGGCCCCACATGATGGACTGTCCCATCAAAGGTGGGACTCACACACTAGATGGCCTACATCAAAGACAGGCCCCCACATTAATTGGTGCAAGATCCAATCCACCAATCAGGTTGATATGATCTTCTACATCTTTTCCAAAAATGGTTCTGGTCCACTCACCATGTGGACTGACTATTGGAAACAAGTGAATGGGTTAGAAAACTTCAGCCAAGTCTTCTAGAGCCATACATTTGTTTTGCAGACTGTGGCCCACCTCACCAATGGATCAACCTAATTCTTATGCCAGGCCATCCATATAGTGGTCCCATTCTGATGGATGGAATGTATCTTGGACCAATCGTGCTATGCTAGCACATGCATGACATGTACATGAGCTTTATTGCTAGCACGTGGGATTAGAAAAGCTCATTCTATTAGGAAAACTGCCTCATATCTTAGCTTTTTCTTTTCATGTCAATCTCTTGCGTATTATATGTAGATTTGAAATTTTCTTTCGAAAGGTTACTTATCAATGTATTATTATCAAACATACTTACTTATTGGCTGATAAGTAAGTTGTTTGCCAAACATACTTATCTGCTTAATAAGTAAAAACCAAAATAAGCAACTTATATGATAAGTAGCTTATCTTAAGGAACTTACAATCCAAACGGGCCCAAGAGCAGAGAGATGTTATGACCGGATTTTGTCATCTTCATGGAGATGAAGAAAAGCCAACCTAAAAATTTGGATCTTAACTACGATGGGAAGAAGCCACTAAACAATTTAAGTTGATGGTTTATTGCAGTGTATCGTAGAGAGGATGGTAGAATAACTCTTCTGGCTTTTTCTCTCTGTCTAATGGAGCTCCAACACTTATGTATGTAGGGTATTGGTTGTCCGCTTTTCAATTTCTAACCGAGCTTTAGTACTCATGCATTTTATAATTTATTTGAGATCCAACTGGTTTATAAGTTCACACAGACATGGACGAAGGGAAAACACAAATATCAGTTTGATAAAAAAAACTCAATGGCCCCCTAGAAATTTTTAATGGCAGGCTTTCAATCCCCACTATTTTCTATGGTGGGGTCCACTTGAGCTTTGGACATGCCTTATTCTTTGGCGCATGCCCTAAAATGATCTCTCTAAATGGATGGACGGTGTGGATACAACACACACATCATGGTGGGCCCTACAAAGCTTTTTTGGAAAATCCTAGTTAGAGACATTTAAGTTGTATGCATGTACATACACAAAACATGATGCTCCAGTGGTGACGTAAACTTGTTTATTTTTTGGATTAAGAGGATTTATCCACAAACATAATTGATTAAAACTATTCAAAAATATATAATATTAATATTAATATTATTGTCTTTGAATGATATGCATAACTAGAGCCAAACTAAAAAGTGGTGTTTGGCTCAAATTCAATCATCCGTGTGATGTGTGCGATGTGTGCCGAACGTAGGAATGGCCTGACCTTGACATTCAAAATAGACTTATTAAAACTAGATCTTTGAAGATAGAATATTTATCCAACCACCAATTGTGCTAAACCAAGCAATTAGTGAAGGGGAAGGTTCATTCTTCTAATGAATTCTTTGTCCTAATGAGCTCTTTTATCATTGAAGAAATGACTTGCAATTAAGCACGTTGTAGCTTACACTATTTAATATTAAGATTATAACTTAAAAGAAGACAATATCTCAAGAAGTGTCTTTGTGATCTTCGCATGATCCATAATTGCTTTTAGACATTTGTGGTCACATATCATGTCATGTGTCGCCGTTGATCACCATGTATTTTAGAGCATTCCACTAATAGCATCACATATACGTAGCCACTTATATTCTTTCATGTGTAGTGAGAAGAGACTGCCAACTAAAACAATTGCCCTGAACATCCTCTTTAAGCTATCATGAAGCTTATGGCTTCTTCTTTTTTTTTTTTTTTTTTCTTTTTTTAATTTCTCCATGTCTTGTAGCAGCTTTTACTCAAGCATGCATATTTTGTAGTAACAATTTTTCTTGTGTTTCATGATCTCCTTTACCAATCATATTAGTTGTGAAGATCTCATTTTGATTTGTGAAATATGATGTAATCAAATTAAATATAAACAAATATCGTAATAAATTTCTAAAAAAATGCTTGCATTAAAATCCAACCATCATTCCAATCTAGTGCCTTAAATAAGTTGCTTGTGAACTCATTGTAGATTTGTGGTCTATGCAAATCTTACGTTGACCATCCTCATCAACAAACTTTGATTTGATATTTCTGGGTACATTCTTTCAAGTTTGTACACATGACCTTGATAGTGCATACAAAAGTGGCATTGCCTTGTTTGAATTTGATCATGTCTTTATCGTCATCATCTAAGCTTTATTCGAATTTAATTACGTAGTATGAGTAATAATGGTAAAAATATATTAACGATCTAAGCGATTACCACCACCCTAAGTCCCATGATTATCCAGTAATCTTTGTTAAGGTAAGTAAGCTTACATAATCCCGATGGGTGTGGAACCTACCACATTGGTCACCTTTAGGCCAGATCTAAACTGTTTATCATGGGTACTGATTGGACAGATTTTGGTCATCAATCAAATGTACTGATTGGTTGGATCTAGATAGCCCATTTGCTGGGCAATTACTGGACCATCCATCATGGGTGATGACCACCAGATCTGGGATGTCAATTCATGGACACCATACCATCAGATCTGGACTGTCAAGATAGATGCCCTATTGATCAAATCAGGATCGTCCATCATGGACATTTAAGAGCTTAGTTTGGACCATTTTCTTTCTCTAGACAGCAGTTGTTGTATAAGCTATAGATGGAAGCTAAGGTGGGTTGCACATCCCATAGATTTTCAAACCTCGCGTAAGTGCTCTCTCGTCTCAATCTCTTACTGTTAAAGATTGCCAGCATAGTTTCTAAATTCACATAATTGAAAATCTAGACTGCCAAACACAATTGATAGAATGAAAATTGAAATCATCCACTGTGCAAAGCGACCCCTTGATAGCAATTCGGTCGATCGAGGGGCCTGGTTATCTCATCTTAGATCATGGGTCATCTGAGGCCGGGCCCAGTTACTGAATGGGTCCTTCCCCACTTCTAATTTTGCCTGATTTAAAGGCACATAGGCAGTAAAGCCTAGCTGATGAACACCCACCATCCCATAGATTGGGTTGCAACTGGGTCTCATATGGCCCGGGCCAAAGCAGGTCCAAGTCTAGCCAAGGAGCTAAAGAGCTTAGCCCGAGCTTGCCCAGCTCATGACCTAACACATCAGAATTGGGCTACACAAAGCCCACTATTGTTTAAAAGCTAGGGCTATCAATGGTTACCAAGACCTGCCACTGCCAGTACCCAACGGACCCAGCCCACTTTTAATGAGCCCGGGTACCTTATTCTTTTTTAAACCGTTGAGAAATTGGGTTGGGTTCGGTTCTGGGTTTTCAGGCCCAGCTAAAATCAGGTCTAGTATGGTTTGAATCAGAGCCACCAACTTAGACCCGGTTGAAATCGGGTTGGGTCGAGTCTACTTCCTCTTCATAGTAATATTATATTATCAAATGTTTTTTTTATATTCAATGCATGTGTCAAAATGGTACGTGTGTGAGATCTAATCCATCCATCAGGAAGGCTTAACAATCTGATTGTGTACCGGTCCTGAGGGCTAGACAACCCGATTTGATTAGCCTATATGCAGGTATTGTAGACTTGAGCTGATTCAACCCTTTGACAGCCCTTATTAAAAGTTGGACCATGAGGTCCACACTGTAGGGACAATGTAAAATCAAGCTTAAGCCCTCTTAAATTCACATGGTGTGGCCCACCTGAATAGTTTCTTTTTCGTTGTAACAGTGGGTTTTTTGAGACGTCCTTTCATTATAGTGAGGTGAGTCGTATGAATGGATTGGATGGAATATAAACACTACGGTGAGTCCCACACATAACTAATGGTGGTTGTCTAGTTGTCCCTATCCCAACTGTTCCGAATGGTGTAACCTACGTTGATTTTGAATCAATTTGATTTTTGGGTCCTTAGGTAAACATGAGGAAGCACACATGATGGACGGTGCGGATCTTAAGCACGTTCCCCCACGTGACTCTCGGTTAGCAGTCCATAAGCCCCAATGCCGAGGCTAGTTAGGCTAGCGTAGTTATAACTGAAATGGCTTATAGTTCACTGAATTGGTTAGTTTCGTATAATCCTCTTCAAAACTGGGCGCCTAAAATGCACAAGCTATGGGTCCACCATGAAGCATATGTGAAATCCACTCCATCAATCAGGTTAGAAACCTTATTTTAACCATACATGCAAAAGATCGGCCAAATAAAAAACTTAAATGGGCCAAACCAATGGAAACAAAGTACTAAAACCTCTAATTTTACAAGGTGTGATCCACCTGGGGTTTGAAATCATGCTAATTTTTATAACCTCCACTCATCCTGGTGATTCACATCTAATGAACGGGTTGATGATAGATACACACCATGGTGACTTCCCATCTCTATCATTACATGTGGTGTGGCCCACATGAGATGTGGATAGCTTTAGTGAGCGCACCTTACTGGCAGAGTAGATGTCACGAAGACAATGGTAGACCCGTAGAACTTTTTTGTTGCACGTGCTGCGGGAAATAGGTGATGTGGAGAATTCTGGTTGGGTAGTTCCCGATCTATTACAAAATTAGGACCCGAGAAATGCCTGTCGGGTCTCCTTTGTTTTAATAGACAAGAATAGCAGCTCACCACCTTCACTCAATTGGTGGCTCACATCAACATCCATACAGTAGTGATCCAAATCCATTCAAGAGGTGGGCCCCACCGAGGGGAGCAGAGACAGTGCGGCCCTTACCATAGGGCCCACCTTGATGTATGTATTCTATATCCACACCATCCATCTGTTTTGCCAAATCATTTTAGTGCGTGAACTCAGATCCAAATCTGAGGTAGACTGTACTATAGTAAACAGTGGTGATTAAACACCCCACCAATAAAATCTTCCTAGAGCCCGCTGGAATGTTTCTTTATTTGCCATCCAACCTCTTCATAAGGTCACACAAACCCAAAAGAAGGGAAAACAAATATCAACTTGATTCAAAACTTTTGTGAAAAGAAAAAAAAAACCTTCTAATAGTCGATCACCACTACTTCCTATATTTGAATTTGTTTCATTTCTCAACGCAATCCCTAAAATGATATGGCAAAATGTGTGGATGGTGTTGATAAAGAATACACACATCAAAGTGGGCCCCATGGTAAGGGTCATCCTGTCTTGGGTGAAGGGCGGCCCACACCTAACCCACTCCCCCCACTTGAAGGGGCCATGAGATAAATAGCACCCATTTGGCAATCTAATTATTTAATACAAGCAATGGCCAAGAAGGATATAATGGCCAATTGAGTTGGGCCAGCTATGTACACACATATCCATAGCTCACATAGTCGTTCGAGGGAAGATAACCTTATTTCAAAACTGGGGTCTTAGTATGATTCCCAAGTAGAGTGTGGCCAACAGTGGCCTATGTACTAACATGTTAACGAAAAACTAAAAATAAAAGACAATGGGCGTGGGCTAAGCCATTTAACCTGCCCAACCCCACCAGACCTAACAACTCAAATTGTCAGGTAGGAAACCCATTCAACCTAAGATTTCATTCCTCTTAAATGTTTTTTTTTTTTTTTTTTTTTTTTTTTTCATGTTTGGCCCACTTGATCCACGGATAGATTGGAAGGAAGTTGATTGTGTTAGTACGCTAAGTGTACTGAGTAAACTCCGTGGAGTCCACAGTGATTTATGTATTTTATCCACTCTGTCCATCCATTTTAACAGAGAATTTTAATTTTCGGAAAAGAAAACGAAGTATATACAAAGCTCAAGTGGATCACACCACAGGAAACAGCACGAATTGAACGTGCACTATTGAAAAATTCTTGGGGGCCACAGAAGTTTTGGAACAAGCTGATATTTGTGGTTTCCCTTCATCCATGCCCGTGTGATCTTATCAAAAGGTTGGATGACAAGTAAGCATCACTGCAGGCCCTAAAAGAAAAGATTTCAACGGTGTAAATCATTATAGCCACTGATTCCTCTGGTATGGTCCACTTGAGTTTTCCATGGGATTCAATTTTGGGATCAACCCCTTAAATGAGCTGGAAAAACGGATGGATAGGTGTAGATAAACTATATACATTCACAGCGGGGCCAATTGAGTTTACTCAGTTCCATAAGAGCGTGCTGGGTAACTCAGTACGCAATCCGATTTGAGATTAGGAGCATTCAAGCATGAAATAGAGATTTTATCAATTTTTGGGCTGGAGTGAGCTGGGGCTGGCTGCCTTCTTTAAGTTTCGGGCGGGCCCAGCGCATTGCCAATGGTCAGTGGAATGTCCGGTTAGGGCAAACCACCAATTCATGTTGTCCCGCCAGCTACCAAACCGGGCCCATTTGCAAAAGAGAGAGAATAAAGGCACTACTAATCATGAGTGCAATAGAGTGCGTAGAAACTCATGCCACTCCAGCATGTATGGCAGTTTGTCGGATGATCTGAACCATCCATCTATCTGCAACAGACATGTATGGACTATGAAAAAGATACTGACCATTGTAATGATGGCTTTTAAATGGATCGTTGAATAATAACTCATCAAAAGATCATATTCAGCCGGAAATTTTGGGCACTTGTATTTGCAATCATCTTCTTGATTTTTCACCTATCGCCCATCTATGTTGGTTCTCACCAATGGACTGCTCAGATCATCTGAATATGGACACGTGGGCCTAATCCAGCACCCCATGCTGGATGATAGGGAAGGAGAGAGAAATAAGCGCTCCAAATTCAACAATGGGGCTAGGGGTGTCAATGGGCCGGGCTTAGGCCTGTAAAAATTAGAATTTATTCAGGGCCAGCCCAACTGCCCGGACCGAAACAGTTTAAAACCCGGGCCGAGACCTACCCCAGACCCGGCCCATTGACAGCCCTAATAGGGCCGATGGCTGAACGGCCTGAATGATTGTGCATGTACGCTACTTGTACGGAGTATGAATCGCCACCTTATAAGAAACGGTGAAAACACACAGATAAGTACATATAATACATTAATTTCATGAATTAGGACCATGATTACTTCTCATCTGACAGTCCATTTATTGTACAACAATTAACCATTTAAGAACTAAATCAAGCCATCCAAATTTAAACCCACGACTGTGACGGTTTAGATTAAGTTAAATGTTGGTCAAATGCACAGTTTTCAGTGCCTGCATATCAAACATCATACTTTGCCAGAGCATCAAAACTTTTCTCAAAAGTAAAGAGAAATTTCCGACTGTAAACCTCTCTTTTGACCATTATTCCCAGCTAAACCTTCAATAGTTTTCTTTCCAAAAGTAAACTTCACTTGTATGGATGGGACATTTTCGGACCGAAATATCCCTATTGTTATGATTTATTCCTTCTAAAAAAAAAACATATTTTCTCTTCGTTTTTCTCCTCTTCTATATTCAAAACTCATTTTTTTTCTCTCATCTATAGCAAAAAAAAAACATCATTTCTTTAGTTTTGAGATCGGTTTTCACTTCAGAGCATTATTTTTCTATTTCTTCAACTCGTGTTTCATTGGAAACGAGGTTGTAGTGTGGACCAGGTAAGAACGAAGAATGTGACATTTTTTTCTCAACGAATGCATTTTTTTTTTAATAATCAAGTCAGATCTTTGTTTATCGCAATGTGTTTTTGCAATAATCAATCTTGTTGAATTTCAATAAGTATATTGATATTTCAAAGATTCGTGATAGCTGTGCACTTTGAGTTACTGTGCTATTTGAATTTTACATTGTGCTCTTTGAATTTTACAGTGTGCTCGTTGAATTATATCTGTGCTCTTTGAAATTCAACGAGATCGCGGTGAATCTCAACAAGATCGCGATGAATTTCACTTCGATCGTAGTCAATTTCACCGCGATCTTGTTGAAATTCAACGAGATCGCAGTCAATTTTTGCTTGCTGAAAACTCTATAGCTACAGTTAATATCTGTAGCCTTTAGTTAAAATTTAACGAGATCTCGTTAAATTTTCACTGCTTGTTGAATTTTAACGAAATCTCGTTAAATTCTAACTAAAGGCGAGATCTCTTTCAAAATTCAAAGAGCACAGAGCTAATTCAACGTGATTTCTTTCAAGATTTAAAGAGTACAGTGCCAATTCAATGAGATCTTTTTCAAAATTCAAAGAGCACAATGTCAATTTAATGAGATCTCTTTTAAAATTAAAAGAGGACAACAATATGCCAATTTAAAGAGATTTTTTTAAAAATTCAAAGAGCACAGCACCAATTCAATGAGATTTCTTTCAAAATTCAAAGAGTACAATTTCAACGAGTACTCTTTCAAAATTCAAAGAATACTTTTTTAAACACATTCTCAAACTTTTCAACATTTTTCTTCGTTGTGACATTTCAACAAACATGTTGTATTCAAATTCGAAATACAATGAAAGTTGGTTAAAATTCTCAAACATTGTCCACATACACTTTACAACAAATACGTTGTATACATATTAGACATTCACATTCCAAAAAAACAATATTCATAAAATAAAATAAAAAACATTTAAATCTGTGCTTTTTGAAATTCAACGAGATCGCGTTGAAATTGACCGCGATCGCGGTGAATTTCACCGATCGCGGTGAAAATGACCGATCCCGTTGAAATTCACCGGGATCGCGTTGAAATTGAATACGATCTCTCATTTTTATATTGACATTTCTACAAACAGTTTGTATGCCAAGGTTAACGAACAATCTTAAAACGAAAATCACTCCCAAATATTCAAACGAACCCAACCTAAACCGAAAATCACCCCCAAACATTCCTAAAACATACCTTTCCGTACATTTTAGACGGAGGAGCCATAAAAACCGTTAACAACTGAAGATATATGAACGAAGATGAAGATGAAGATGAGATGAAAATTATGTGTCTCGTTGATTTTCAACGAGATCAATTCAACGAGATCGCGGTGAATTTCGAAACGAACAGGGGCAGTTTGGTCAGAAAAATAATGGAAGTTTACTTTTGGAAAGAAAAGTATTGGAGGTTTAGCTGAGAATAATGGTCAAAAGAGAGGTTTACGGCCATAAATTTCTCAAAAGTAAAATCGGAGTTATATAATACTCAGGCTGCATATGATGCATGATACTCAGGCACTAAGAAATTGTCCACGTGACAAACATTAACTTAAATTAAATGGACTAAATTATGAAAAATCATGTATATAAGTTACAATCCCAAAATCAGATTGATTGAACGATCGTGATCTATGATTCACGGACGATTGGAAATTTTCATTTTCAACCGCCTAGTAAATATATACCCAATCCGATGGTCAGATACCCAAACGGATTTTTTCGTTCCTGATACATCTAATCCGGGAACCATGATTTGTATATTTTCGTTCCTCATGTGATTACGAAGTTATTTCTAAGCGCTCGTGTATCAAGCGTCATACACTGCCAGAGTATCAAAGCTTTTCTCAAAAGTGCAAAAAGGAAGAGATGGTGGTGGTGGTGGGGTTCACATGCGTGAAAGTGAGTTGACCCTAAACCTCAGGGATTTTTACTTTGATCACCGGCAGCAGCCCGTGACGTCCGCCGACCGCAGCTGAATCCACCGCCTAAATCCCGTCGAATCACAGCCGTCCAATCCCACCAATCCCTTTGACCTCTCATCCCCACTTTACCTACCCGCCCATCTCGAGGAGAGTTATTTGCAGCCGCGCATCTGCACACGTCTAACAATAGCGCCACACACGTGCCCACATGGAATACGTGTGAAAGATCTGGTCCCTTCATCAGATGGACCCCTAACGATGATTTTTCCTTATCTCAAAATAAAGCCCTCCGGATAATTAGATGGCCGTAATTACATGTAAAAAAACCAACGGTCCAAATTTAACCTGCGTGTGTGACCCACCTTTTGTTCATATTTTCCTCTAGGTATATTAACAGATCTGCTAACAATATTAATGGATAGAATACGTCACACGTGTGATAGAACGACACACGGAGAGCGCGCGTGTAGATTGCGCGTTTGCAAACCGCATTCCTCATTTCTCATCGAAGCGCACTACGGCGCCAACCCAGTGCCTAGTGGCCACTGACTAAGGTTCGTGCTAATTCTACTCGCGAGTGAACTTTGAACTGCACTCGCACTAGAAATGTAATTAAAATATTTATAGGAAAGATCAGATCCGTTCATCAGTCTAAGTACACAATTTTTAATCGATGAAAAAAATCACACCTATATTTCTATCCGGTGGGCCACACTGATTAAAAACGAAACGAACCGTTTAGAAAAAATAAACAATGGATCAATTTCTTTGTGCATGCATGTCCCACTTGATGATATTTACATTCGTAGAATATTAATAGTGAGGATCTTTTGATGAGCCGTTTCATTCAAAACACGTGCGAATCTTCCCGCATGTTGGCGAGTGCAGTTTCAAAGTGAGTAGAGAGAGAAAAGCTTTTGCAAGATTCGTGTGAGAGAGAAACGCTTCTGTGTCGTCAAAAGTCAGCTCTTTCTTTTTCATATCTGATACAGAAAATGCTTTTCCCTTTCTGTAATGTGCTTTTTCTACTGCTCTTGATTTGAAACTACTACCATCTTCTTTTTTTATTCAAAGAAAAGGGACAAAAGAGGCGTCAGAGTCCTTAGTTTGGAAATTGAAGAAGACTTTGAAGGAAAAAAAAAAAAAAGAGAAAATGGTCGGTTGCTTCACTTGTAAGTAATTTTCAGTGACTTTGGGTTTTGGGTTGTGGGGTTTGGGTTTTAGAGGCTTTTTTGGGATTGGAGATTGGTTTTTTTCAAATGGGTTTTGCTATTTTGAGGAGAAATGTAGAATATAGTATAAAAGATTGGGTTTTTGTTTTGAGCTTTGATCTGATTTGGGTTTTTGCTCAGTGTAGAATATAGTCTGGAAGATTGGATGTGGATTGATTTGGGCTTTTGTTCTTTTGTGGAGTAGTTCTTTTTGTAGTGTGGAAGATTGGATTTTGGATTGTTGGTTTCTTGTTTCAGGCCTTGATTTGATTTGGGTTTTTAAGGTGGAAGGGGGGAAAAGTAGTGGGATTTGTTTTGGGGTTTTGAATTTGATGATGGGGTGGTTTTGTTTCATGATTTCCTTAAGATGGGTGTTCTTGGTTTCTATTGTTCTTGCTACATTGCTGCCCAGCACTGTGGGCCAGGTCTGCGATCCAAGGGATTCTCGTGCATTGCTTGAATTCGCTGGAAACCTCACGGGTGGATCGATAAAATCAGATTGGTCCGATGAGTCGGTTTGCTGTAATTGGATCGGCATATTTTGTGGGAATCCGCATGGGTTGGCCATGAAGCGCGTGACCAAGTTGGTCTTGCGTGATCGAGGCCTGAAAGGGATCATATCGAGTTCATTGGGTCGGTTGGATCAGCTCAAGTTGCTCGATCTTTCACTCAATCTTCTCGAAGGCAGCATTCCTGGGGAGCTCTCGAATTTGCGGCAGCTGGAGTTTCTTGATCTCAGTTATAACATGTTGGCAGGACCCATTTTGATGGCCGATGGTCTGAATTCCATCCAGACGATTAATATATCGAGCAATTTCTTCAATGGAAGCCTGCTTCAACTCCGGATTTTTCCGGATCTCGCCATTCTGAATGTAAGCAACAATTCCTTCACCGGGCCAGTTGATACTAGTATCTGCATTGCCTCGAATGCTATTCGGGTTTTGGATTTCTCTGCAAACCATTTCTCGGGTCAATTCTCCAATGAAGCTCTAGCGAATTGCAGTACATCTCTGCAAGAGCTGTATCTGAATTCCAATTCTCTTTCGGGTCGTCTTCCGGACTCTCTGTTCGAATTATCGTCTTTGGAGCAGCTCTCAATCTCCACCAATCATTTCTCCGGTGAGCTAAGCGACAGAGTAAGCGAGGTTTCCAACCTTAAAACCTTAATTCTTTTCGATAACAAGCTCTCAGGCCCCCTTCCAAATGTATTCGGAAATCTCACAAAACTAGAACAGTTCGCCGCTCACTCGAATTCATTCTCCGGCCCATTGCCTTCTTCTTTGTCATTCTGTTCGATGCTTCAGGTCCTCGACCTTCGCAACAATTCTCTATTGGGTGAGATTGATCTCAATTTCACCAAAATGGGGCGCCTCACTAGCCTTGATCTTGCTACTAACCATTTCGTGGGCCCTCTTCCTCCTACTCTATCCAATTGCCAGGAACTGAAAACCTTAAGTCTTGCTAAGAACGAGTTATCTGGCCAAATCCCCCAGAATTTCGAAAATCTCACTTCTCTTTCGCTTCTCTCATTATCAAACAACAGCTTCCAAAACATGTCAGGGGCATTGAGCATTCTGCGGAAGTGTGGAAATCTCACTACTCTCATCCTGACCAAGAACTTCCATGAAGAAGAAATTCCAAACAATGTCAATGGGTTTGAGAGTTTGATGATTTTTGCAGTTGGAAACTGTGCTCTCCATGGCCAAATCCCCATGTGGTTATTGAACTGCACGAAACTACAAGTCCTGGACTTGTCTTGGAATCGCTTGAGCGGAACCATACCCCCATGGCTTGGAGATTTCGAGAATTTGTTCTACTTGGACATCTCGAACAATTCGCTAATGGGAGAAATACCCAAAAGCTTGACACAGCTGAAGAGCCTCCTTTCTCCTAACACTACTGCTGCCGCAGCGTCGATCTGTATACCACTCTATGTAAAACGCAACCAAAGTGCAAATGGCCTTCAGTACAACCAGGTGTCGAATTTTCCGCCATCATTATACCTGAGCAACAATAGAATCAATGGTACCATTTGGCCCGAGTTTGGGCAGTTGAAGGCACTCCATGTCTTAGATTTAAGCCAGAACAACATCACTGGGACCATCCCAGATGCCATTTCAGAAATGGAGAATTTGGAATTCTTGGATCTTTCATGCAATGAACTCTACGGATCCATCCCCCCGTCTTTGAACAAGCTTACCTTTTTATCGAGGTTCAGTGTCGCAAATAATCACTTGTGGGGCCAGGTTCCCAGTGGCGGGCAGTTCTTCAGCTTCTCGAACTCGAGTTTTGAAGGGAACCCAGGACTGTGCGGGACGCCATTTCCTCCTTGTGGGAGATCTGATGTTACGGGACTGAAGCCCAATATCATTACCAGCCCAGACAGTAAAATTGGAAGAAGCAGCATCCTTGGAATAACAATCAGTATCGGAGTGGGAATTGCAGTTCTTTTGGCAGTTGTCCTTCTTACCATGTCAAGAAAGGACGTAGGAGATCCAATCTACGATGGGGAGGAGGAAACCGGCGGGCCACGCAGATTGTCTGAAGCACTTGGATCAAAGTTGGTCCTCTTTCAGAATTCAGAAGGTAAGGAGCTAACGATAGGTGATGTCTTAAAATCTACGAACAATTTCGACCAGGCGAACATAATTGGGTGCGGAGGGTTTGGCCTGGTGTACAAAGCCAACTTCCCAGACGGCACGAAGGCGGCGATCAAGAGGCTATCGGGTGACTGCGGTCAGATGGAACGTGAGTTCCGGGCCGAAGTGGAGGCACTCTCAAGAGCTCAGCACAAGAACCTTGTTTCTCTACAAGGGTATTGCAGGCATGGAACAGACAGGTTGCTGATATACTCGTACATGGAGAATGGGAGCTTGGATTACTGGCTTCATGAGAGGGTCGATGGCGGGTCATTGCTGAGGTGGGATGTGCGGTTGAAGATAGCTCAGGGGGCGGCGAGGGGGCTGGCGTACTTGCATAGAGTCTGCAAACCGAATATCGTTCACCGCGATGTGAAATCAAGCAACATTCTCTTGGATGAATGGTTCGAAGCTCATTTGGCTGATTTTGGCCTATCAAGGCTCCTCTGTCCTTACGACACTCACGTGACAACTGATCTGGTCGGGACCTTGGGGTACATCCCGCCTGAATATAGTCAGACGTTGATGGCCACATTCAAGGGCGATGTTTATAGCTTTGGGGTAGTGTTGCTGGAGCTTTTGACGGGGCGGAGGCCCGTAGATGTGTGCAAAGCAAAAGGGTGCCGTGACTTGGTATCATGGGTGCTTCAGAAGAAGTCTGAGAAGAGAGAGGAACAGCTTTTTGACCCCTTGATATGGAATAAGGTTTGGGAGAAGCAGCTCCTAGAAGTACTCGAAACCGCATGCAAATGCATAAGTCAGGATCCAAGGAGCAGGCCCTCCATTGAACAGGTTGCTCTGTGGCTTGATGGGGTCGGAGCCGATGCCGAACTGTTCAAA
Organism: Liriodendron chinense; assembly: GCA_003013855.2. NCBI lineage: Eukaryota > Viridiplantae > Streptophyta > Magnoliopsida > Magnoliales > Magnoliaceae > Liriodendron > Liriodendron chinense. The sequence continues at coordinate 69,889 of PVNU02001707.1, read as the reverse complement.
TGATGTGTTCCTGCCATGCCGCAGTTGTTGTTCAAATTCAAGCCAAAGGAGAATGACGGTAATGCCCGTTTGGGAGGATAAAAGATTGTGGAAGGAACCGTGTTTTTCTAACATTTGTATATGGTCAGAGCAGATCTAGGCGTGTAATATCTTTTCACAAGGAGGTTTAATAACAAGAAATCCAAGATACACAGAGAGAGTCGTAACCAGAGAATGTAATGAAGTCATGAAGAACTTGGTTTTCATTGATTCCACTGTATACATGCTGAAAACTATGTACATCTAAGCCGTTTGGCCTTTCATCCAATTTGAAATTATACTAGTTATTTACCAACAGCTTACACTGATGATTTTTCTGGTTAAACAACTATAGATTTTGAGGTATTACACAGTGCTCTGCCATTTCCATTTTTTCAGTTTGTACAGATGGGGTTCAATGATCCCAGCCACAAATATTATGGGCCATGTAGTGCACAGCTCATGCATAAAAATCACTGTTGGAAAAATCCTAGCCTTTAAATAGGCGGTCCAACAAAGAGTCACTTGAGGAAGAAAACTCAGCAAGGGTTCACATTCAACCTAGAAAAGGCCAAATATTCTACAGCTATTAGCTAGGATCTTCCAATCTGAGGATCCTTCTGTGCATGGCCCATCCAGTGGAAGGCCCATCTATCAAAAGTTTGGATTACTGAAACCATGGACCCGACTTGTACAAACTGATTCACCTGAACGTACTGTACAAACTCAACTTGAGCATTGCATAATACCTCAAACATTTAGGAACATCTGATAATCAAATAAAAGTAGATATGATCTAACCACATTAAACCATCTTTGCATCTTACAATTTGAATCTCACAGCCCATCAATTAAAACATCGCCTTCATCAAAAAGAAGAAGAAGAAGAAAGAAAAAAGACAAAAAAAAAAAAAAAAAAAATCCTGATGAGAAACCTCTCCTTGCTCAACTTCAAAAAGAATAAAAAAGCAGAGATAATCTTTGCATCTTACAATTTGAATCTCACAGCCTATCAATCAAAACATCGCCTTCATCAAAAAGAAGAAGAAGAAAGAAAAAAGACAAAAAATAAAAAATAAAAAAAATCCTTATGAGAAGCCTCTCCTTGCTCAACTTCAAAAAGAATAAAAAAGCAGAGATAGAGTGCCACAGAGCGCCCCCCCCCCCCCCCCCCCCCCAAAAAAAAAAAAAAAAAACCTCCTGATGAGAAAACTCTCCTTGCTCAACTTCAAAAAGATTAAAAAAGCAGAGAGAGAGAGAGAGAGAGAGCACTTCCATCACCCCCGAAAAGAAGAACCGTGTACGGACAACACTTCTATTACAAAAGAACTGCTAAATTACATTTTTTTTTTCTTTCACAAGAACTAACATTACCAAAGAGGTCCTTTTTATACACACCATATTTACAAAAGGAGAACCATGTGTCGACTGTGGACAACACTTCTGTTACAAAAGAACTACTAAATTACATTTTTTTTCTTTCACAAGAACTTACATCACCAAAGAGGTCCTTTTTATACACACCATATTTACATGTATGCCATTCCAGAAAATACCGAAATTTATCTACAAAGTCCCACCATTTCTCCCATCTTGAGCTCATACCTGGACATGTGAGAAAAAGACCACCAACAAAAAAAGCAGAAATGAAGTCCATTGCTTGCTTCCTCTCGTCATCTTCTCTTCTTGCTTGAAGTGGAATCCTTTTGTGAAGGTGACAATTCCAAATCAACAGCCTTTCGCTTCAATGAAGAAGAAACCGTTTCTTCAGAGGGGAATGCAGCTGACAAGAATAGCTTGTCTTCTACAAAAAGCTGCAAATTTTCTTTCATCAGCAAAAAATCAACTGCATCCTCCTTGAACCCATATACAAAACCCATCTGGATTATCCTGCAAAGATCTTTGATCATGCTGGGGCTTTCATGCAGGAGTCCTTCGGCGACTGCTTGCGCAAAACCTGTAGCAAATTCTATACTTCGATCATTCCAGCCCTGACTATGAACAAGTATCCTATTGGAAACTTTGTCCCATACAACCATCCTTCTTGTTTGGACGTCCAATCTCTTTTCCCCATAGGGCAACACTAAATTGCAATCAATTGTGAGTGGCTCTATGGTCTTGAAAATTGCAAGATCAATGAGAGCTTGCACAGCCTTGTGCCTGTCTCTTACTGGCATACTGATTCGAAGACCCACAAGGAAACACAATATAGTTTTAATCAGCCCTTTTGCAATCAACCCATCCCTCGAATCAACCCTCCCAAGGCTATCGTGATTGGAGAAAGAACTTGGACTGAATTGCACAGACTTGGAAATTTTCCGCACTCCAAGACTACTATAAACCTCATACAACTTACTTAGATGAATCATCTGTAAGCCGGATTGCGGGTACCAAACAAATAGACTACCGTCTTCACTAGCTTCCATAAATACTTTCTTGAGTTGTAGGTCATCTGGGATAAAGAGCTTGTACTTTTCCACTAACCGAATTGCATCACCGGAGGCAGTGCAGGAAGGCAGCTTGGTTATTCTCTCTTTGAGAATCTCTTCAGTTTTCGGGTTCCAATTTTCAAGCACATGAGTCCAAAAGGAGAAACACTCTGCTGAACTCACTTCATGTTGACCATTTAATTCCCAGTTGTTCCACAGGTTAACATAGTCATTGGTTGAGGGAACCACTGCAACACCAAAAGCTGAAGAGAAAATCGGAAGCAAGTCATTTTTGTAATCTTTATCAAGAACATGTAACCGCGAATCAAAAAGACCATCCCTGTCATGAATCACACAAGCCTTTGAACTCACCCACTCTCCACCTCTGCTGCGTCGGGTGGGAATCCATACCTGAGTTGTAGATTTATCCTGTGATTTTGGTTTCCACCCAAACTTACTGAGGAAACTATAGATTCTTAATATAGGGCGATTCCAAGAATGTAAAAGTAGAGCCTCTGAAATTAGCTCACATACATCCTCTGCATTGACCTTCACACCAATTGCTTTCAATGGGTCCCGGTGGATAGAAATGTCGTCACCATAGAATCTTTCATCAATGAAAGGCCCATCTTTGGGACTTAGAATGGATTCCCACTCTGGATCAAACAGAAGAGACTCCTTGCTGGACCTGTAACCCATGTGTGTCTTCAACCATTTAGATTCCCTTGTATTTTTGAGAAAATCTTCAGGCAAAGACCGATCGGATGATTTTTCTAACAGATATCCAATACATTCAAGTAGAGAGAGGGTACTTTCTCGCTCTACGAGTCCTGGTTCTTTTGGCAGATTTAGACCTCCCACTACAAACTCACACCCATCCTTGAAATCAACCACAACACCCATCATTTTTAACTCCTTTCTATAACCATAGATACCAATGCCATAGAAGGCATCATCGATGAGAGGCAGATCAACATATTGAAAGATCGTTCCCCATTTCACACTAGACAGAATTGATTCTGGGGGAGATTTGGAGCCGTGTCGAGTCTTCAACCAGTTCTCCCCAAACAAAATGGACCTGAATGTCGATGATAATGAAGGCACTGTTTCTTTCATATTCTTAATGCAATTCAGCAGTGAGAGAACATTGGCACTAGTTAGACCACCTGAAGATGAGAGTGACTTGAACTGAACAGAAACTTTCTTGACTGAACTTTCAAAATCTACGACCACCCCAATTGCCTTCAGTTCGGTGATGAAGGAGCGAATTTCATTACCATAAAAGGATTCATCAATAAGGGGAACCTCTACCACATCCAATAAAAGTCTGTATTCAGAGTTTGGAAGAAAAGATGAAGAAGGAGACTTAAATCCTAAGCTTGTTTTCAACCAAGGTTCACAGCTGATCTTTTCAATTAACCCAGCAGCCAAAGGACCCAAATTTCGGAGGCACCTTAGTATCAGCAGAACACTATCTCTAGTTACAGTAGATAGAGCTTCAGAAAATGTGAAATTATCTGCGATCAATTTATATGTCTCTTCCATATCCATCACAACTCCCAACAACTTGAGCTCAGCGGTATAGCCACCAAACTTGCCTCCGTAGAATGTTTCATCGATGACAGGAAGGTTTGTAATTTGCAAAAGAGCTCCTGTAATGGATGGAAGGAAAACTGACCCAAATGGAACTACATACCCTTTAGAGCTCTTCATCCATTCCCCATTTTTCAAAGTTCTCAAAAATTCATCATTGAATTTTTCTCCCTTCTTCAAGTACCTAATAAACTCCAGCAGTAAAATTCCATGTTCACTAGTAATTCTTGATGAAGCAAGAGATGTAACATGATCGATTATTAGTCTGCATACATCCATTGACCCAAACCTCACCCCAATCAATTTCAGCTCATCTGCATACAATCTAATCTTTGTCCCATAAAACTGCTCATCTATAACTGAGAAGCCCTTGAGAACATTACCCATTTGCAAGAAAACATAATCCCCTTCATCATGAAAAAGAAAGCAACGATTTGGTGAATTGAAGCCAGAACTGGTTTTCATCCATTTCCCAACTCTTATGCTCTCGATGAACATTGTGGGCATCTCCACTTTCTTAGACCGCAAAGTCCAGATCCATTCAAGTAGCAAAAATGCCTGATCTACTTTTAGTTGTGAGGAAGCTGCCGGCAATGCCAGATCCGGAGGACGTAGTTCCGGCAAGTCCTTGGCTTTCATATACTTGGTTAGAAAGTTGATTAGATCTTCCTTCAGCATATGCTCCCCGGCAAAAGTACCGCTTTCAGTATACGCCTCCCCTAAATCAATGTACTTCTTTTCTATAAATGGATTGCAACCCATCAGCTTCACCCAATTACTTCCAGATGCAGGAACAAGAGTTTCAGTCCTTTCCTCGCATATTTGGTCACGCCCATCAATTATGGGCATGGAATCACATACACTGTAAACCTCAGATTCAGTAACAAAATTCTTCAAGTGGGAGTGATACAGAAAATGAGTGAGTGATTTCACGAGTTTTGGGTCACCTTTTTCCCTTGCAAATTTCTGAACCAGAGAAATATATTCATAGACAGTAGCAGATACTACACCTGCAGCACTAGAAAGCCAATAAATCAAGGAGTATGTTCTACTACCATGGCTTAAAAGAGCCATCTGATCGGAATCAGATAAGAAATACAGATTACACGGACACCCGAACTCCATGTTCCACTTATTGAGCCAGGCATGTTCTTGAGAGTCCAAAGCATAACGAACCTTTTTTCTCTGTTTATTATAAAGAACATCACCAAACATCCACTTCCACTCTGCAGTTATGTATCTGATAAGAGGGATGCTTCTTGCCTCAATGGTGCCAAGAATTTTCCAGTTAATAGCAATAAAGCAAAGTAGCTCGATGTACACATCCGCAGGAGCTCCCGACGTGAATTTGCAGTCTTCAATGCACTTCGCATACCAGTTACATTCAGATTCTGCAGGTACCACTTCAAGAAAATCTAGAGCCATATCGTGTTGTATGAGGTCAAGGGAACAATGCAAAGCATGCTTCCCACGAGAGGAAATACTCCCCAAACCTTCTTCCTTCGCCCGATCAAGGAGTTTCCGGAAGGCAGGCAGGAGTCTCCTTGCTTTGGTAGGCTTACAGAAGACCTGTTCATCATCAGAAAAAGATTCATAACGCACAATACACTGATTTTTCAGCATGGTTCTGATGGTCCCTCTGACATTGTTGAGTTCTGCAACAAAGGATGACTGAACTGGCAATAAGTCCAGCATTGACGCCATGGAAGAAAGATGGGTGGTCCCTTGAGACTTCATGCAAGCGACAAAGGCACTGACATACGCAGAAGGAATGCATTCTAGAATGCCCAAGTTCCATTCATTATCCAAAAGTATGGTTTCTCTAGATGATGCGAGTATAAAATCAGCATGAATTATGAACGGAAAGTTGGTGACCATTGCTGTTGGCAGAAAGGCATAGATACCAGCAGAAGATGTTCCTCTTTTCAGTCTCTCTCCAAACGGGAAAGCGAGTGAAATCACCCATTCCTCCATCTCCTTCCTACAATCCACCTTTGCCTTAGGCTTCACCGGAAATGCCTGTCTCCATATATAGTATGAGCACTTATTCTTGTCAGTTCCCTCTTGAACTGAAAGATGGACAATACACGAATTTGCTCTTTTATCATTGAAAGTTACATGATCAGTCTTGCTGGAGATTGAAATTTCTGAGCAAGTTTCTGTAGCACAGGGGTCACTGTTGCTTTCACGCACCGATAGCTTTTTGATCTTGGATAAGAATTGCAGAAGTTCGGGGTGCACTTCTGAGAGTTGTTTCTTCACAGCTTCCACCTTCTCAGACTTAAGAGGGAGAACAATTGTGGTAGTTGGGAGGGTCTTAGAAGAACCATACACGCTCCGTAGATCTGAAACTGCTGGTTTTGCATCAACCCATTCGGGGACAATGTAACCAATACCACAATCGGGGTTGGGCTCTTCACTGAACCTGATCTGATAGCCATTGCTAAATATGTAAGGATGCGCACAAACAAGGAACACACTCTTGAATCCAATTCCTGAAAATAGAAAGGAATGTTTTAGTACCTCTGGTTAAACATGACTGTTTATTCCATTAATCAACTTGACGTATTCATTCATCTAATTTGGATGTGCATTAAGTGGAAGAATGAGATTTAGCAGCAGGATGAGTAACCCTGCTAGAGCATTTTATGATATTGCTAGTTCTACCAAAGTGATAATATATTTTAATGCCATTACTGTAAGTAACAGTATCCACCAAAGCCAATTGATGCAGGATGACCTAATTATGATGCATGTTTATAAACACAATTATTCAGCGGAAATAAAAGGCACTAATAATCTAAATTTCTAGCATTAATCATCATAACTGAGAAAATCATAAAGGAAACATGCAATGGAGCGGGCCATCATCACAACCATGGAGTATGGAATTCAATTATTACTTAGGTTGGATCCAGCGAGGGATGAGACCTCTCGATCTCGCATGGTCATACCCAATCGATCAATGAAGATCACTAGTCCGAAGAATCAGGAAGTTTCTCGGATTAGGGATTTGAGAATTTGGGGGTTTAGGGTTTAGATCGATTCTCAAGGCTTGATTGAGGAAGGATTAACAAAACTGAAAAATAGAAAGAAGAAAATAATTACCTTGAAGAATTTGAAGGGGCACAAGAAGAAGTTAGAAGAAGAAGATTAAGGAGAGAGAAGAAGCACCATGAGAGAGAGAGAAGAGAGAAGCCACCAAAGAGGTTTGTCTTTTCATTAATAATCAACTAATTACGTTATTAGGGCTTAGCCCACTTAAATAAGCAAGAAGAAAACATAAAAGTACCAAAATATCCCTAAAATATTAGTAAAAAAAAAAGTTCGTACGTTGGCCGGGCGCCCGGTGACCAATTTGGCCGGGCGCCCGGCTGAGATAAAAACTGTCCAGCAAGAAAAACTGCAAAATTGCAGAATTTCGGGCGTCCGGTGACCAATTTGGCCGAGCGCCCGACCACCTTCAGAAAGGCATTCTTTTATTCCTTCAGTCGGGTCTTCTTCCATCCTACACATGTGTCTTCTATGTGCTAAATCACGTGCGTAGGGTCTTCAATGCTCCTCAATCATCGCCTAACCACAAGGAAGATGCTTGTGGTGGGCGCTTTCTTCGCCGATAGACTTTGAAGGCTAGATGTCCGCATCACCAATCCTCCCAAACCAACAAAACTATAGTTTAACATGTCACCCCACTGGTCTGATACACAGCACATATTTGGGTTGTCTCACGGACAGTAGGACATCCAGGATATTGAAATGAAATTAAGCTTACCCTTCTCTTGCAAGTGACCATAAAACAGACGGGGAAGAAAAAGAAGAAAAAAAGCTTACCCTTCTCTCCAATATATCCTTCTTGACGCTTCCCCTTCTTGGTCGATCTGCCAATACTGCAGATTGATTCAATGTTCTTCTTGGAAAAGCCAACCTCATTGTTGAAAACAAGCAGCGTTGCAGTAGCACAAGTGCCTGTAATGTCTTTAGAAGTAATCACGAATTCGAGTGATGGGTCTACTCTGTGTTGGTATTCATTGTCTTCAGCATTCTGAAAAAAAAAAAAAAAACAAGGAGGAGAAGGAGAAGAAGAAAGAAAAGAGAAGAGGAGAAAGAAAAGAAGAAGAGACAAAAAAGAAAAATGAGCAAAACCAACCAATGTTCTCAGCTCTGGGCTAGCTAATGTTGCATCTAGCTATAAAAGAACAAAGAATGAAAGGGATCTTCTCCAGCTTTCAATTTTTATCAAAAAGAAGGATTGTTTGAAACCAGAAATGGATAATGAAAGAGAGTACGATTCTTGAGGTACCATACAACCTTGCATGGGTTCATGGCACTTTAGTTGGGCTGGCATTTTTTAGAGGTGAGGCCACATTTCAGATACTCAGATCATTTAATCTAGTTGAACACACCATTGATGGGGATGGATAAAAATCTCCTCCATCAAACAATCAGACCTTCAATCAGTGGACATTTCCCTGTTGCATGGTGACTGTTTGCCATATGTTGGATTGAACCATCCATTTCTGGACCAATGGATCTGTGTTTTTCAGCATTGCCTATCCATGGTGGGGCCCATCAGATCCAGGCCACTGTATGGTGGGCACCATGTGTACGGGTTTCTGTACATTTCCTACTGATTCTTAAAAACTACCTTTTCCAATTGATTTTTTCATCAGTCAACATGAATACTGAAGATCAATCAATATTCTTTGATGCTTGATTAGCCATAGATGGCCGAAAATCATAAAAAGGAGAAAGAAGATATGATTTGATTTTTACAGACTATTATGAGAGATGGAATGCTAAAGAAGGTTTTATAACATAGAATGTCTCGCACAACATTAGTTCCAGTTTAGAAAATCATTCAACTAGCAGCATGTGGGGCACATCATGGTTGGGGTGTGGGTGTGTCCCCCCGACCCTTCCAGCAGGGTCACCCAACCATGAACATGAAGATAGGACTCCCCAAAAATCAGGCCAAAACAATCATCATGAGGGTCACACTTCAGAAAACAATGGCCAGCCACCCAAAAATTCCAAATTCATGTGAGGGAACACCTGACGGTTGGATGGACCTATTTTTTGGGCGTATCATTTTCATTGTGAGGCAACCTTGCTGGATGGTTTTGATGCCATAGACACACCACAGTGGGCTCCACATGCATATAGTTGCACAGATTTTCATCATCTACAACTAGTTGTGTGTTAGGTGTTCTCCATATGATGCTCTTAAAGCATGTTTATTAGGGGTTGTTTGGATGATGGCAAATGGTTTACGTTGTAAATGATTTACTAGTAAATCACTTAAAGGCTGTAAATGATTTACAGCCTATATGTTTGGCTTTAAGTTGTAATTTACAGTGTCTGTATAGCCTGTAAATGGTAAATGAAATCTGCTTTATAGGCTTTCATTAAAAAAAAAAAAAAAGAAAAAAAAGAAAAAAAAAAAGAGCCGTTGTCATCTCCTCATTTAGAAATCTCAACTTTTTGCTAGTAAATGAGAAGGGGGCTTTGTTAGTAATTAGCGCATTCAAATACAAGTAGTAAATGATTTGCTAGTAAATTATTTATTACTTACCCCATTTACCACCATCCAAACGACTCTTACCATCACATTTTCCTATGGGTTGAGTGACACAGACCGTTGGTATAATGATCCCAATTAGGATGGATGGCCCATGCATCAAAACTCCCCCACATTGGAAGAATTCTAACATTCTAATAAGTGGCCAGCAAATAGATGGCAGTGTAAATTACGAATCACATTAAATTAAACTTCTAATTTAGAGACTTTTGGTGCATGGCCCATCCAATGTTTTAAATAGCTACGCTATGTAGCGTGTAGCTTACGCTACGTAGCGTAGCTTAGCCTAAACGCTACGTAGCTCATGAAAATAGCTTAAGTTGCGTGTAGCCTACGCTACATGATTAATTTGGATACGCTACAGGCTTCATAGACTACGCTACACGCTACATAGCTCACATTACAAGTCATTTTTCACAATAACATTAAAATCAATCATTAAAAATGATTTGTTGCATAATTCTATTTCAATGAAAATTCGTTAGTCTTTTCGACGCTTATAGTAAAATAATATAAGAAATAGTTTTAAATCGGTTTTGTTGCTCTTTGTTCACTTTTATACTTAATCATTACCCTTGCTATTACTTTAGGTTGCATTTGTTGCACCAAATATCATGAGATTTTGTTACATTTTATTATTAATCATCTAATTTGGTGCAACCAAGTGCAACCTTGATTAAAAATCTAAGTGTTGTGTAGCTTACGCTACACGCTATGTAGCTTACGCCTCACGCTTCAGAGAGGTGAAGGCTACGCTACACGCTATTCGCTATTTAAAACACTGGGCCCATCCAATGAGGTCCATCAAAACAGTTCAGGTCACTGAACTGTGTGCCCCACTTGCCCAAACTGAAATCTGGAATGGCTCTGTACAAACTTCAATTGGAGATTGTATAATACATCATGCTAAAGATGAACTAAAGGTTCCTCTCCTCCGCCACTTGTTTTGAGATTTACTCAGGTCTTCAGTTCTGACAAGTGGGTGTTGGGTGCATTTCACAAAGCCTTAGGATCTCGCCCCCCAAACTACTAGAATTATGGGTTATGATAAAGCATGAAACTAAATCAAATCAACAATCACTCGACGCAAGAGAGTTTTACGTGGAAAACCCTCAAAGATGTAAAAATCACAGGACCTCATCCAGTTCAACAATTCACTATGCAGTAGAACCGTTACAACCTCAATCACAAGCACAGACCGCTTGGATCAAACCTTCTTCACCCACGAAGGGATGGATAACAATAAAAGGACTAGAAACTGAGAGATCTCACCTGAGTACGAGGACGTTGAAGAGCCGAGACGTCGTTACACCGTGAATCACCTTCACGAGCAAAGCCTCCTCTACCAACAAGCTTCCTCTCCCTCTCTCTTCCTCTCTTTCTCTTTTTCTCTCTCTCACCTTGGACGTGTAAAATACCTTGTAGGATACCTAAATCCCGAATTAGAGCTCTATATATAGCCGTTTGCATTATTAGAGTCCCATTAGGAAACTGCATTAAGCAGTCCACGCGCACTGTTGACCGGTCGGCCAAAACCGTCGGCCGGTTGGCCACACACAAAAACTGTCCAGAGAGTCGCTATGAGAAAAACATGTAACCCAACCTGTCTGCCGACCAGTCGGTCGGCCGGTCGGCCAAGACCCCCGACCGGTCAGACTGGATAAAAACAGTCCAGCGACTTTGTGGAATTTCAGCAACATGTCCGGCCGGTCGGCCAGGGGGCACCGGCTAGTCGATGAGCACCAAAATTCACTCTCTCCTCTTCCACTGAGGAGGAAAACTCCAACAGTGGGGGCCCATGTTTTTGTAGACGATGTCCTGAAACTCTCCCACATAAAATGATCCTAACCTTTCCATTCATGGCCTAATGGTAGATAGTTAAAAGAGAAATGCAGTAAAGGTCCACATTCAAATAGGGGACCGAACAGGACAATTGATGTAGAACAGGTCGCTGATTATTTCATGGCCCAGATGGAGCAAAAGAAGACCGGTCGGAGTCGAAAGTGATCCGGACCGTCAGGACCGTAAACCGGCCGTATCTCACAATCCGGAATGAGTTTCGGGACATATAATATATCAATTTGGGGTAGCTCGAGCTACTTTAGCCAACTAACCCCACTACGCCGGGTTGCCCATGCCGAAATCGCGAGATTCGACCGTATCGACGGTCATTAGGCTAGTTTATTTTCAGTTTTACTATTTATAGTAAGTTTTAATTCGATCATAACTTTGGATCTGTAGGGTTTTAGAGTTAGTGCCCAACATGAAAAGGGCTTAGAATATTTAGTAGAACAACATGGTTGGGCCCGTTTGATAACTTTCTATTTTTGGCCGAAAACCAAGAGTTCTAGTAGGATTGAACGACTTCTATAAATAGTAAGTTTACTATTTATAGTAAGTTGCGTTTTCTAGGAGTTTTAGTTTGAGTTGGAGTCTGATACTTTACCTAGGGTTTAGTTTCATATTTATATGCATTGTAATTCCATTTATTATTCATTCAATTTATCAAAAACATTATTCGGAATTAATTTCCTTTTTTATTATCCTTTTCTTTCTTCTCGTGGATTCGAGAAACTCTCGGTTAGGGAGACGGTGATCGACCTACCACGTCCTACCTGAGTCATTGGTATCAGAGAGAGGTTTCTTCCTCAGGACGATGACCTTTAATGAAGGGTTGGATCCTCATCCTAAGGATGATGCTCCAAGGGACTATCTAACGGCGACAGCTTTCGTAGCAGCACAACGGGAGAACTGGTTGATCCTGCAAGGTATACAGGCGACCCTCAACCAGATTGCAGCATCGCTAGCTCCGCTTCGAGCCCAAGGCGATCAACAACCACCAACAGTTGCTATACGGGACAATTCTGTTGTCCGTAGAGCACCCCAGGTGGATAATCGTAGGGCTACACCGGACGACTCAGAACCAAGCGATGACGAGGTCGAAGACATTTTTGTACGACGACCTGCGCTAGGGAATGAGCGGGTGGAACGAGCAGAATGAGACTATCGGGACAAAGCTGATCTTCCCAGCTTTAATGGCCTACTTCGAATAGAGGAGTTCCTCGACTGGTTGGCAGAGGTCGAACGATACTTCGACTACATGAAAGTGCCGGACGACAAGAAGGTAAAACTAATTGTATATAAATTTAAATCTGGTGCTTCAGCATGGTGGGAAAACCTACAGATTTCCCTCACCCGTCAGAATAAGACACCCATCCGAACATGGCCTCGGATGAGACAGCTTCTTAGAGCTCGATTCCTCCCTAGCGACTATGAACAAATTTTGTTCCAACAATATCAAAATTGTTGTCAGGGAAATCGGACCGTAGCCGAATATCTTGAAGAATTCCAGCGATTGGCTACACGGAATAATTTATTGGAATCAGAGGCACAACAAGTATCACGATTCATTGGTGGGTTGCGATTTACAATCCAGGATCGGGTCCAAATGTATCCAGTCTGGACGTTGAGTGAGGCCAACCAATTGGCCACCCGAGCAGAAACACAGTTGTCACGGCCTCCTGCTCGACCCTATCCGGCAACACGGAATCCCATCACCGGACCCACTCAAGATGCCACGTTGGCCAAAGGCAAGGAACCTATAGGAGGGCGTCCTCAACCTCCTACGGTCACGAACCGGGAATGGGGAAGCGGTCCCTCAAGACCTCAACGTACAGCTCCCACTACAGCGGGCCCTAGCAGGATCCCCAACCCATATGGCCGGCCAAGGCCAGACCATTGTCTCCGTTGTGGCCAACCAGGTCACTGGTCGAACGCTTGCCATCAACGCCCTGCAGCCCACTTAACTACGAATGAAGGTGGCACAGAAGGTGAAGTAACGGAAGACAACCCTGAATTAGAACAGGTTGAAGAGGGGGACATAGAAGATGTAGATTGGCTAACTGAAGATCATGGGGAATCACTAGTAGTGAGACGACTACTTTACGCTCGTAGGAAGGAAGTGCACCACAACGACATAATATCTTCCGTACAAAGTGCACCGTGCAGGGCAAAATCTGTGATGTGATCATAGACAGTGGGAGTAGCGAAAATATTATCTCGAAAATTATGGTGGATAAGTTACATCTGCCTATGACGAAGCACCCTACCCCTTACTCGATCGGTTGGATAAAAAAGGTGAACGAGACAAAGATAACTCATCAACGCATTATCTTGTTTTCCATTGGTAAAAGCTATAAGGACGAGGTCCTCTGTGATGTGGTTAACATGGAAGCCTGCCACATGTTACTCGGCGGCCATGGCAATCGGATCGAGATGTGACACACGGTGGACGGAAAAACATATACATGTTCACCAAGGATGGTCGAAAAATTGCTTTGGCCCCTATGACACTAGAGAAACACCCCGAAGCTTCTAAAGTGGAGGGGAACTCTCTCCTTACCATTCGCGAGTTTGTTAAGGAATCGAAGGAAACGGGCGAAATATATGCCATTATGGTAAAGAGCGAGGAGTCAGGATCCTCTAATATTCCTCAACGCCTTAAACCGTTGCTAGAAGAATTCCGAAGTACTTGGCCTAGAGATTTACCTGATGATTTGCCTTCCATGCGAGATATACAACATCACATCGACCTTGTCCCAGGGTCCAGTTTGCCCAACCGACCTCACTATCAGATGAGTCCGAAAGAGTGTGAAATTCTACAATGACAAGTGGAGGAACTGATCCGTAAGGGTCTCATTAAAGAGAGCATGAGCCCGTGTGCCATTCCAGCACTCCTTACCCCAAAGAAAGACGGAACTTGGCGCATGTGTATCGATAGTCACGCGATCAATAAAATAACAGTTAAATATCGATTTCCAATACCGCGGTTGGATGACATGCTTGACATGCTCGAGGGCTCCAAGGTGTTTTCAAAACTGGACTTACGGAGTGAATACCATCAAATCCGTATTAGGCCAGGTGACGAGTGGAAAACGGCCTTTAAGACTAAGGAAGGGCTATATGAGTGGGCTGGTTATGCCCTTTCGGTCTGACCAATGCACCTAGCACCTTCATGCATTTAATGAACCAAGTGTTGAAGCTGTTTGTTGGCCGTTTTGTTGTCGTTTACTTTGACGACATCCTAATATACAGTCAGGATGAAACAGAGCACATGACCCACATCAGAAAAGTGCTACAAGTGTTGGCCGACAATAAACTATACTTAAATCTGAAAAAGTGTAGCTTTTTAACTGATCGGTTATTGTTTCTGGGGTTCATTGTGTCGTCCACGGGTATCCGAGTGGACGAAGAGAAAGTTCGAGCTATTCGGGATTGGCCGACTCTGACGAACATTCATGAGGTACGAAGTTTTCATGGGTTGGCGACCTTCTATCGTCAGTTTGTGCGGAACTTTAGCAGTATCATCACGCCGATTACTGACTGTATGAAGAAGGGTCCGTTTCAATGGACCGAAGGGGCAGAGAAGAGTTTTGCAGAAATCAAACATCGGTTGTCCACTACCCCGGTCCTGGTACTCCCTAATTTCGATAAGTTGTTTGAGGTAGAATGTGACGCATCTATTGTCGGTATTGGGGGAGTCCTTTCTCAGGAGGGCAGGCCAGTTGCCTTTTATAGTGAGAAACTCAGCGACGCACGACAGAAGTAGTCGACCTATGAGCTTGAATTATATGCAGTGGTTCAGGCACTGCGCCATTGGTGTCATTATCTTATTCAAAGGGAATTTATACTGTACACTGATCATCAGGCGTTAAAATTTGTCAATACTCAGACTAATGTGAATCGTATGCATGCTAGATGGATTTCGTTTTTATAGGAATTCACGTTCGTTCTGAAACACAAGTCAGGGCAACAGAACAAGGTAGCAGATGCACTTAGCCGATGTGCATCCCTTCTTATTATCGTGAGCAGTGAGGTGGTCGGATTCTACTGTCTCAAGGAACTTTATGCCGACGATGAGGATTTTGCAGATGCATGGAAAAAGTGCCAAGAGGGTCACCCGAGTGACATTCTAATTCAAGATGGTTTCCTCTTCAAAAAAAATCGACTTTGCATTCCACAGAGTTCATTACAGGACAAAATTATTATCGATCTACATGGCGGTGGCCTCGGCGGTCATCTAGGACGAGATGAGACTCGAGCGATGGTGGAAGAGCGGTATTATTGGCCGCAACTTGCTCGTGATGTTGGTAGGACGGTACAACGATGTCATATTTGTCAGACCGCTAAGGGACAATCTCAAAATACAGGTCTTTACACGCCATTACCCGTGCCAGATGCCCCTTGGGAGGATTTATCTATGGACTTTGTATTAAGGCTCCCACGAACACAACGCGGCATGGACTCAGTGTTCGTGGTGGTAGACCGATTCTCCAAGATGGCATACTTCATTCTGTGTAAGAAGACCTTTGATGCGTACACGTTGCGAACCTTTTCTTCAGAGAGGTTGTGCGACTACATGGGATTCCTAAGATGATCACTTCAGACCGAGACACAAAGTTCGTTAGCCATTTTTAGCGAGCCTTGTGGAATCGGTTCGGTACGCGACTTCAATTCAGCAGTGCTTATCATCCGCAAACAGATGGGCAGACTGAGGTCGTAAACCACACACTGGGGAATCTCATCCGTTGCCTTTCAGGTGACAAACCGAAGCAGTGGGACATGGCCCTGGCTCAAGCAGAGTTTACATTCAACAACATGGTAAACCGATCGACAGGAAAGCCCCCATTCCAGATTATTTATGGGTGCGTGCCTCGTCACACACTCGATTTGGTTCCCCTGCCCAAGCTTCCGGGCATGAGCATTACAGCTGAATATATGGTGGACCGAATCATTGACATACATACAGACGTGCACAACAAATTACAAGCTTCGAACGAGAAATACAAAGAAGCAGCCGACAAGCATCGGCGTGCCAAAGTGTTCGAAATAGGTGATCAAGTGATGGTCCACCTACATAAAGAGCGATTTCCTACCGGGACCTACAACAAGTTGAAGCACAAAGAAGATTGGACCGGTACCAATCATTCGCAAGATTAATGACAACGCCTACGTTGTTGATCTTCCGGATGACATGGAGATTTCAAAGACTTTCAACATGGCAGATCTGTACGAATATCATGAACCAAAGCTGGACGAGAACTCGGGGTCGAGTTCTTTTGAAGTGGAGGAGACTGATGTAGAACGGGTCGTTGATTATTTCATGGCCCAGATGGAGCAAAAGAATACCGGTTGGAGTCGAAAGTGATCCGGACTGTCAGGACCGTAAACCGGCCATATCTCACAATCCGGAATGAGTTTCGGGACATATAATATATCAATTTAGGGTAGCTCGAGCTACTTTAGCCAACCAACCCCACTACGTCGGGTTGCCCATGCCGGAATTGCGAGATTCGACCGTATCAACGGTCATTAGGCTAGTTTATTTTCAGTTTTACTATTTATAGTAAGTTTTAATTCGATCATAACTTTGGATCTGTAGGGTTTTAGAGTTAGTGCCCAACATGAAAAGGGCTTAGAATATTTAGTAGAACAACATGGTTGGGCCCATTTGATAACTTTCTATTTTTGGCCGAAAACAAAGAGTTCTAGTAGGATTGAACGACTTCTATAAATAGTAAGTTTACTATTTATAGTAAGTTGCGTTTTCTAGGAGTTTTAGTTTGAGTTGGAGTCTGATACTTTACCTAGGGTTTAGTTTCCTATTTATATGCATTGTAATTCTGTTTATTATTCATTCAATTTATCAAAAACATTATTCGGAATTAATTTCCTTTTTTATTATCCTTTTCTTTCTTCTTGTGGATTCGAGAAACTCTCGGTTAGGGAAACGGTGATCGACCTACCATGTCCTACCTGCGTCACCAATGGTCTAGATTATAGAGGCATGGCCCCACTTGTCATAACTGGAAACAAGTATACTGCACAAAGGCCTGAGGATCAACTTCATCAATTAAATCTGAAAATAGGATTTCTGAAACCCCCACCAAATTTTTTAGCAATATGTTAGGCCATGGATGGTTCAATACCCATGAAACAAGGGGAAATGAAAGACTCTCTCTCTCTCTCTCTCTCTCTCTCTCTCTCTCTCTCTCTCTCTCTCTCTCTCTCTCTCTCTCTCTCTCTCTCCCCGTGTGTATGTGTGTGTGTGCGTGTGTGTGTGTGTGTGTGTGTGTGTGTGTGTCATAAAACAAAAGGGTTTTGCAATTTTCAGCTTCTCTGTTTTCTTCCTGTTTGAATGAATGAGAAGAGGAAGGAGAAAAAACGAACCTGCATTAGTTCCATCAGGAAATGGACATCTTTGGTGTATAATTCAGTCGATAGATTTCTAACGGCGTGGTGGAGATCTTCTTTTAGTGGGTTGGGCTCTCCTCCTATGGAGAATTTCAGCCGTCGGATCTCTTCTACGTGTTGCCTTGCGGCCTTGAATTTTCTTCAGAAAAACATTT
The DNA here is from genome assembly GCA_003013855.2 of Liriodendron chinense. Taxonomy (NCBI): domain Eukaryota; kingdom Viridiplantae; phylum Streptophyta; class Magnoliopsida; order Magnoliales; family Magnoliaceae; genus Liriodendron; species Liriodendron chinense. The sequence continues at coordinate 51,863 of PVNU02001707.1, read as the reverse complement.
CTTAAGAGGGAGAGGGAGAGGGGAGAGGGAGAGAGTAGAGAATGAGGAGACGGTTGATATCTTAGAAGAGAAATTTTGAAAAGACGTTAATGTGGCTATTATTTATTTCCCGGGAAAAGCGACTATGAAATGGAGTCGGCTTCGGTAGTGACCCTCTAGTGCCCGGCTCCGTGGGATCGACCATAATGTATCTGTCTTATCTATGCTGTCCATCCATTTTTCCAGATCATTATAAGGAATTCTCCAAAAAAATGAGACAAATCCAAATCCTAGGTGGACCACACCATAAGAAACAGTGGTGATTGAACGCCTACCCTAAAAAACTTTTTCGGAGGGGGTGGGGGCTATAAATTTTGATCAACATGTTGAATGGTAAATAAACATTATAGTAGGCCATCTGAATTTTTAATGGCGATGTTTAATCACCATTGTTTCCTCTTTATTCTATTTTATTTTTTTTAAAAACAAAAAATTATATTAAGATAGTAAAAGAACATGGTTTTTGTGATTGCCTAGGAGAAAAAGACCCCGAACAACTCCTATCATAACTCCACAGCTTAATCAAAAAGTAAAAAATTTAAAAACTTCAATCCAAGTGACTCTAATCCGAGTCGAGACAGTGGACTCATTTACAAATAAGCAGGAGGTATGAGGCGGAGAGAAAAAGGTTATTAACTTGGGAGGCGCTCCCCATCTGTGCCAAGCTGTCCGCGACCCCAGATTACGGTCATATGGGCTTTCTGAAGACGGGATTTGGTCTGGTTGATCCAGTACCATAGACGTCATGAGCACCGGCTGTCATCGTTGATCAAATCCACAATGACCTTAGCGTCACTTTCGATCTAGATCCGAGGAAAGCCCCTAGCAATGTACAACTGAATCCCTTCCGTCATCGCTCTAGCCTCCGCTCTACCATTTGAGCCCATACCTTGAGCCCATACCGTTAGTTGCCAAGAAGGCAAAGATAAACTCGCCCTTGTTGCCTTTGCAAACTCCCCCTCCGTCCGATGGGCCAAGGTTTCTGCAGACCGAGCCATCAACATTCAGCTTTACCCACCCCTCTTTCAGGCTCTCCCATCAACATTCATTCAGCTTTAATCACCATTGTTTCCTATGGTGTGGTCCACCTAAGATTTGGATAGTGCTCTGCGAGCCCTACCATGATGTACGTGATTTATCCATTCTGTCCATCCATTTAGATCATTATTTCATGGCAATATCCAAAAAATGAGGCAGATCAAAATTCCTAGTGGGCCCACCACAGGAAACAATGGTGATTAAACACCCACCATTAAAAATTCATGTGGCCTACTATAATGTTTATTTACCTTCAGGCCTGTTGATTAGGCCACACAGACCCTGATGAAGGAACACTACAAGAAATATGACTTTTACCGAGGAAATTTTTCCTGGGTAAATGTTATAATTTCCTGGGTAAAAGTTATTACCAACGAAAATGTTCCTCGCGGTTTTCGTCGAAATATCACCCTGGGGAAAAGTAATTATCAACGAAATTTATTTTTTTGTCGGTAAATATTTGACCTTTTCCAACAAAAAATTTCGATATTTGACCTTTTCCAACAAAAAATTTCGTTGGGAAAAGTCAACACTTATGTGGCTATTGTTTAATTCGTCAGTAATTATGCGACTAGTACCCAGGAAAACTTTCCTTGGAAAAAAGCTATGACCCGAGAACTTTCCTTGGAAAAATATATGACCGAGGAAATATTTCCTTGGAAAAGGTAGTGACAATGCTGAATATTTCTTTAGAACATTCAATATCCCTACCACCTGAAAGCTTTCAATATTCAATATCCCTACCACCTGAAAGCTTTCAATATTCAATATCCCAATCACCTAATAAAACATTCAATCGTATACCAATCAAAATGACCATTCAATCGAAATAATGTTTTGAATAAAATCGAAATATCAATCCCACCGGTATATATATATATATATATATATATATATATATATATATATATATATATATATATATATATATATATATATATTTCGAAATATATATATATATATATATATATATATATATATATATATATATATATATATATATATATATATATATATATATCAGTTTGATCCAAAAGTTTTGTGGCCACGCGAAGTTTTTAATGGTGAGCGTTCAATCACCACTTTTTTCTTGTCTAGTGGCTGTAGTCCACCTGAAAATTGGATCTGCCTCATTTTTTGGATAATGTCCTAAAATGATCTTTAAAAATGGATGGACGGCTTGGATAAAACACATAAATCATGGTCGGTCAGTATGCTCCGTCGATCAGTATGCAATCCGCCTCACTGAAATACGGGAAGGAAATAGGTGTTACCCCGGTGACAGTGGGTGTTACCCCTACCGTGTGGCCCACCTTGATTATTGTTTGTATATCCACGCCGTCCATACATTTCTACAGACAATTCTAGGATGGAGTACCAAAATTTATGAAGGTCCAAATCTCAGGTGGACCACACCACAGGAAACAATGGTGATTGAGTGCTTCACCATTAAAAATTGCAAAGGACCCATCGTAACGTTTTCTTAATTTTTATTCGTAATACAACCTATTGATAATGTCAAGAATATCTGTTTGAAGGTCAATTATAAAGATTAGATTGATCTAAAAATTTTGTGTCCCACAAAACATTTTTAATGCTTATTCATTACTGTTTGTATTGGTGTGGTCTGGTTGAGATTTGGATCTTCTTATGATTTGGGATAGAATTCTAAAATGACATGCAAAAACAGATGAACGGCCTGGATGCACAAAAAGTACTTCAAGGTGGGCCCAACACAGTAGGGGTGACATCCATTAAGCTGTTACCCAGCTAACTCGGTTTCTCACCTACTAGCTAAGAGGACGCCTAGGCGTTTCAACAAACAGGTCTGAGGTTCGAGTGCCAAAGAGACACACTAACCACCTGGTGGGTGGCTGCATCATGCGACTGACTGAGTGGGTGCGTTACCCAACGAACAGGGTGGGTGCGTTGCATGACTAACTTAAAAACAATTTAAAAAAAAATTAAAGGAAACAGCTAATTCGGTCCCCTAAAATACCAATTTCTTCTTCCGACGAATTAAAGACGAAATGACACACTCCAGTATACGGACTCAAATCGCGTGGTGAAGAGCACAGGGATTTTTACTATATTAGCCCCGAGGTGTGGCCATTTTAACTAAAAATTCAATTTCTCATACCATCTTGCCAAAGTGGCCTTTTCACGAGAATTTGAAATATTTGTGGTCGGTTTTGCCCCTCTGACCAGCTGTTGACGTACGGAGCTGCTTTTCGCACGGGGCTTTTTCTCAAGGGGATTGTGGGGTCCACAAAATCATCGATTTTGGCCATCGGATGGCCAATCTGATCCGCTCATATGAAATGGGGCATTTTCAAACCCACGCGAGAGGTTTTTGCATTCATTTTTAGGTGATGTGTGGTCAACAAAAGTCTTGACGTTTCTCCTTCTTTCTAAATTTTTTTCTAATGGTGTGGTCCACCCATACTAAATTTTATCTTCATATTTTCAGATGATATAGTAGTTTAAAATCCTTCTTGTACGAACGGATTGGATTTCTTCTGCCACCATACAATGGGCCCCACATACGAACGGTTTTTGGTTTGTAAATGGTGGGGCCGTTGGCTCGTAGCCATTTGCTCAGAAACAAGAAAACTTCTCCAAGCCTTTGGTAGGGAACACCACCAGTCACGACGTAGGGGACCACCACCTTTTCCTTCTAAGAAAACGACCTCCGGCCGTTGCTCCTTCTTCCGTGGGACCCACACCGACACCTCAAATCTTCTCTCACTGCGACTGATATGGCGTGTAGAGGTAACAATGCGTATTATTTTAATTATTTCTCCTGCGTATTATTCGAAAGTCTTCCTTGGATCCCTCGAGCACTGTGGAATTCCCTTTGTAACTGTGGATTCCTACTGATCATTGTGGAATCCCCCTGAGCACTATGGTTTTCCACTGAGCAGTGTGGAATCCCCCAAGCACTGTGGATTCCCACTGAGCAGTCTTGAAACCCTCAGGTACTGTGTAATCCCCCTGAGCACTGTGGAATCCCCCTGAGCACTGTGGATTCCCACAGAGCAGTGTGGAATCCCCATGAGTTCTGCGGATTCCCACTGACCACCGTGGAATCCCCCAGGTACTATGGAACCCCCCTGAGCACTGTGGATTCCCACAGAGCAGTGTGGAATCCCCATGAGTTCTGTGGATTCCCACTGATCACCATGGAATCCCCCAGGTACTGTGGAACCCCCGTGAGCACTGTGGATTCCCACTGAGCATTGTGGAATCCCCATGAGTTCTGTGGATTCGTATTGAGCACTGTGGAATCCCCCTGGCACTATGGAATCCCCCTGATAACTCTGGATTCGTACTGATCACTGTGGAATCCCTCTGGCACTGTGGAATCCCCTGTGAGCACTGTGGATTCCCACTAAGCACTGTGGAATCCTTAGGCATTGTGGATTCCCACTGAGCAATGTGGAGTCCCCCAGGCATAGTGGATTCCCAATGAGCATTGTGGAATTCGGCTTGCATTGTGGATTCGCCCTAAGCAGTATGTGTTACATCCATCAAGTGCACCATTTGAAGGGCCCTGATAACCTTTGGTTGGATTCTAAAATAAACATTTCAATGGCGCCAATAGAGGTGGGCACAAACCAAGCCAGCTCAAAAACTAAACCAAGCCTCATAGTGAAGCTCCTTAAAAAAAAAAAAAGCAAGCTCAAACTAGGGTAATACCGGGTCCATATGGCTGGAAGCTCGGTTCAATCCACCTTGGTTCAAATCAGCTTGGTTTGATTCGGCTTAATTCTGCTCGTAGATCATAAGTTCATTGTTTCCTGTGGTGTGATCCACTTGAACTTTGTTTATGATTTCAAGATCATGTCCTAAAATGATATGTAAAGATGGATGGCATGGATAATACATATACATGATGACATGAATAATACATAATACATAATACATATAGAAGGCCACTTGATGTTCCCATGCAGTTGTAAAATTATGCTCCTGAACTTTTGTTTCGAACAGCCTCTTACATGGATAACATGAATAATACATAATACATAATACATATAATACACATACACAAACCAAGCCATTCCACAAACCGGGGAGGCATAAAAACAAGCCAAAGCAAAGTAGGGCTAACACCGCCCGGCTCGGATCGTTTCCCACCTCTATGCACCAATTACCCTCGAATGTGTATTTATTATATGTTTATGGTTAATTCATGTATTTCAACTTATTATACATTATTCATTGTACTAATTGTTTCAACACATATCCACAGGTGGCATGAATGAGAGGAAGCCGGGTCCTTGCCCAGATTATTTTGCTAAGAAGGTGGCAGCAAAATGTTCAGTTGAATTTTTAACTCCACTGAAGGCTGCATTTGATGGGTGTAAAAATTACAGAGATTTATTCCGGTCGACTTGCTTTGGATATTTGCTAGACTTTAACGAAAGCGAATTCATATTTCATGGACCAATCATCCATGCGTTGATGCAGAGACATCTCGGTGACCTACGGTTCAAAATCCATGATTCCATCATCCGTTTTGGTGAGATGGATTACACATTAATTATGGGATTGAAGTGGGCACCGTACGAGCCAAAAGAAGAGAAGAACGAGTTACGAGACCGGTACTTTCAGAATTACGATCATATTACAAAGAAAGACTTAATGGAAACTTTTGAAAGTCTTGTAGGGTCGAAAAGACATTCGCATGTCGTGAAATTAGCCCTACTATTATGCGTGGAGAATTTAATCGTTGGATTGCCGGGAAAGAATAAATGTGTGGAGGAATATATTAGTTTAGCAAATAGTATCGATGATTTTAATAACTATCCTTGGGGTCGAGTTGGCTACGAAATCTTGAAGTACCATGCCAACACGGCAATAAAGGCCCACTATCCAGATACGTACGTTTTTTGTGGAAACACATTTGCCCTTCAGGTAACTTTAGTATTGTATTCTACGAATTTGTACATTCCAAATACACAATATATTACCTTATATTATTCATTTCCTTTTGTATTCTTGACTCGACAGGTTTGGGCATACGAGTCCTTCCCACCTCTAACCGGCTCAAATCGCTGGGCTTCGAGAAGGAGTGTTATACATATTCCGCAATTTCTCAATTGGAAAATGAACATGATAGCGCGGTCTGCGAGCGTTTCTAAAACCTTTGAAAAAGATTCGGTAATATGCATGGAACGTAGTGTGACGGTGAATTTTGTCCTTTTGAACATTACTTTTATGTTCTAATAATTGCATTCATGTTCATCGTGTAGTTTGTGAGCACCGGGCCCCTCATTCCCACAGCAGATGAGGAGGAACGTGATGCTGTTATAGATGTTCAAAGACTTCTTCGAAACACGACGTTAATAAGTGAGAAGAGGTCAAAGAAGAACATGGATAGACGACAAGAAGCTATTGAGATTAAATCAGATGAAAAGTCTAGATGGAATAAATTGTATAAGATATTATTGAATAAGGTAAGTAAATATGAGAACGAAGTGGCCGAAGTGAATGAGGAAAATCAGAAATTAGGTGAAAAAGTTTCTCGTCTTGAGGCCGAATTAGAGGCGGTGAAGGTATTTTCAATTCTAATTGTGCCACACTGGTAATTTACAATGCGATTTAGATACTAACCAAGTATATATCGTGTGTCTTCAGGGAAAACGCCCCGCCGATGAACGGGATGGAGAGGAAGTACAGCCTCATACAATTCAACGTACTCCGGACGCATATGGTTATCATAACTTGGATGATGTAGAGGTTTGCACTTCCCTTGTCCTGTATTCTGGGGGTCATTCAAAATTTGTGACACCTCCTGATTTCACGTGCGGGGGTAGCGGGAGACGATAATATGAAGCCCGTTCGTGCCCGACAACCTTCAAGGTTCCAACGCAGCCCATTCACGGAACCTGGCACCGAGTCCGACTTCGGCTTCACAGACGTACCAGGATTTATGAACCCTTTGAGACAGCTATCGCCTGGTGAATACAGTATTGTCAAAGCCGCTTACGATTCCGGTGACCATTATTGGTTGCATTATATATGGGATAATGTATGGGTTGATGATGGAGTAAGCCGCAGTTCAATGTAGGTTTCATTGTCGATAACTCTTTCATTGACTGTCGATTTTTACTGATGAATAATTCTTTACACAGTGCATCAACGCGTACATGGATTTTCTGACGGATCGCAGAGCACATTATCCTGCTGCGTACCCCCAGGATTGCTTATTTGTGTCCACTTGGTTCTGGGTAAATATTCCTAATACGAAGAAGAATGATATGATCATATGTAGTAATAACTCTGCCTGAAATTTATAGTTTTCTCTTATCGTACTTAAACAGATATTGTTCCAGAAAGATGTCAACAGCATATGTAAATATGCTGCAGGTGACCACAGTACTAGGGAGACGATGCTGAATGGACTTAATCCATCGGTTGTGGCCCTCGTTGCTCGGTCGGCAAAGCCCATGTGGCAATACGAGACGGTTTGTCTACAATTATGTATGTGCTTTTCATGGAATGCGCACGGTAGACATATGTGCTTATAATAGTTCTCATATACTTTGTAGGTCTACTTTCCTGTCCACGTTCACGAATCGCACTGGACTTTAATAGTAGTTTATCCAATGAAGAGACAAGTTTGGTTGATCGACAGTATAGCCACCACTTGGAAGAAAATTTTCAAATCGTATGCACGTGGATTCACATATGGGCTTCGATGGTTATTTCATATATGTGATGACGGGAATCCTTTCTGGGAAGTTGAATGGCATTTTGATATAGTCGATGGGACCCCAAAACAAACAAATAGTGATGAATGTGGGGTATACGTCATGAAAGCTATGGACTTCCTATGCAGCGGGTTGGATGTACAGTTTACTCCGGTAAGGTTACATTGTCCGGAAGTCTAATCATCATGTCCTTCAACCGCTATTAACTCATTACGTTGTATTTTCAATCACAGGAAGAAGTCCCTAATTTCAAGCAAACAATAGCCTTCGACTTACTTCAGTTCAAGTTGAAAGAAATGACAAGACCGGTACAATTATCTTTAGATGAAGATATTGTAGAAGTCATCGAAAGCGGTCCATCAACAACGAAGAATGGTATACTTGCAGCGAAAGATATTCCAAGGAAGCCGCGAACAAAAACATCTTACCATGGAAGAGAGCGTGTGTAGGATTAAATATTCAACTAGTACATATGTAATTCAATTTGTACAGCACTATGTAATTCAATTTGTACAGCACTATTAAATATTCAATTATTTTTATTTTTTCAGGAGAAAAGTAATTCACTTTGTACTTTAAATAAATACATACTGAAGACTCGATTACTTGTAATCTGCACATGCATTTTTTTTTCCGTACAACATCCATTATCGATCCCCACAGAAGAATATGGATTCCCACAGAGCACTATGGAATCCCACAGACCAATATGGAATCCCGTGGAGCACTGTGGAATCCCACAGACCGATATTGAATCCCACAAAACAATATGGAATCCCACAGGGCACTATGGATTCCCACAGGGCACTATGGATTCTCACAGAGCACTCGGAATCCCACAGAGCACTTGGATTCCCACAGGGCATTATGGAATCCCTTAGAGCGCTATGGATTCCCACATAGCACTATGGATTCCCACAGAGCACTATGAATCCCATAGGGCACTATGGAATCCCACAAACCAATATGGAATCCCATAGAGCACTGTGGAATCCCACAGACCAATATTGAATCCCACAAAACAATATGGAATCCCACAGCGCACTATGGATTCCCACAGAGCACTATGGATTCCCACAAACCACTTGGATTCCCACAGGGCACTATGGATTCCCACAGACCGCTTTGGATTCCCACAGGGCACATTGGATTCCCACAGGGCACTATGGATTCCCACAGAGCACTATGGATTCCCACAGAGCACTTGGATTCCCACAGGGCATTATGGAATCCCTTAGAGCGCTATGGATTCCCACATAGCACTATGGATTCCCACAGAGCACTATGGGAATCCCATAGGGCACTATGGAATCCCACAGACCAATATGGAATCCCATAGAGCACTGTGGAATCCCACAGACCAATATTGAATCCCACAAAACAATATGGAATCCCACAGGGCACTATGGATTCCCACAGAGCACTATGGATTCCCACAGACCACTTGGATTCCCACAGGGCACTATGGATTCCCACAGACCGCTTTGGATTACCACAGGGCACATTGGATTCCCACAGGGCACTATGGATTCCCACAGGGCACTATAGATTCCCACAGGGCACATCGGATTCCCACAGAGCACTATGGATTCCTACAGACCGCTTTGGATTCCCATAGGGCACATTGGATTCCCACAGGGCACTATGGATTCCCACAGAGCACTATGGATTCCCACAGGGCACTATGAATCCCATAGGGCACTATGGATTCCCACAGAGCACTATGGATTCCCACAGATCACTATGATTCCCACAGGGCGCTATGGATTCCCACAGGGCACTTGGATTCCCACAGGGCACTTCAGATTCCCACAGGGCACTCTGGATTCCCACAGGGCACTATGGATTCCCACAGGGCACTTTGGATTCCCACAGGGCACTATGGATTCCCACAGACCGCTTTGGATTCCCACAGGGCACTATGGATTCCCACAGGGCACTATGGATTCCCACGTAAAATTTGAAGTCTATTGTGTTGAATGCTTTTGTGTGATTGATTGCATCTTGTTACTCATTTGATTTTGCATTGCTTCACGGTTTCGGCGTTCCGCTTACGCTGCCGGCTTTTCCCAACATATGGATCGTGGAGTTTTCCCAAATTGTCATTGACGAACACAGAAGGTCCTTGTACACGTGTCGCTATCATAGTTTCCCGTGCCAAAACACATAGGGCCTGTTTGATTTTTTGGCTCAGCTCTAATTATCTTGTAAATGGATAATGATTATTTACCTAGGTAATTACTGCATCTTTCCCAATGAAGACAGTGACACTTACTTTTCTTAACGCTAAAATTGAAAATTTTGTGCAATAAATATGGGGCCCACCGTGATTTATGTGGCTTATCCACACCACCCATTTCTTTATGCCCGTTGAATTTAGGGCGTGAGCCAAAAATTGAAGCAGATCCAAAGCTCAAGTGGACCACACCACATGAAACAGTGGGAATTGAGCGCCAACCATTAAAAACTTCTTGGGGTCCCTAAAAGATTTGAATCAAGCTGATATTTATGTTTTCCCTTTATACCTGTCTGTCTGACCCTATGAACCAGTTAGATGATGACGAAACCTCAATACGGGCCCAATGAAAGAAACAACTTTCAACGGTGGATGAATTAAGGCCACTGTTTCCTTTCGTGCGGGCCATTTGAGTGTTAGATTTGCCTCATTTTTCGGCTCATGCCCCAAAATGTGCTAATAAAACATATGAACGGCACTGATATATCATATACATTACGATGGGCCCCACGGATTTAAGTCAACACTTTTGGACCGATTCTCGAGGTGGAATTACTCACTTATATTCAATCAAGGTGAAAAAGTAATAATTACCCATTTACCAAGTATTTACCTGGATCATGAAAAATCAAACAGGCCCATAATGAAACAAATGTATTTACTTGCGTTGAAAGATAAAATTTGTGGGGTCAGATCACGGGATTCACAGAATACATCCGACAGGGCACTATGGATTCCCACAGGGCACTATGGATTCCCACAGGGCACTTCGGATTCCCACAGGGCACTTCGGATTCCCACAGGGCACTATGGATTCCCACAGAGCACTATGAATCCCATAGGGCACTATGGATTCCCACAGGGCACTTTGGATTCCCACAGGGCACTATGGATTCCCACAGGGCACTTCGGATTCCCACAGGGCACTATGGATTCCCACAGGGCACTATGAATCCCATAGGGTACTATGGATTCCCACAGGGCACTTTGGATTCCCACAGAGCACTATGGATTCCCACAGGGCACTATGGTCATCAATATCCCCACTGTTTCATCTACTACGGTCCACGTACGCCATTGATCTGCCCCATTTCTTGGATCATGGCCAATATTCCCACTTTTTCATTTGATGTGGTCCACCTACACCTTCGATCTGCCTCAGACCCCGGCTCGTCGCCTAAAATGAGATGGCCTATTCAATGAACGCAATCAAATCCATGTCATGTAAAAGGAGCTGGGTAGATGAAAGCATGGCATCTGCTCCGACCTTCGCCAACAACAAAAAGTCAGGCCTTTGCAAAAATCCGCTGTTGCAGTCCACACATACACTCATTCGTCATTACATAAATCAATATACGAAGATCCCAAAATGGGAACAATTCATTTAAACATTCCATCCCATGTCGTTAAATTGTTCCCCCAGCTAAAACACATCAGAAAACAAAAGCATTTATCCAACACTTAGAATATAACAAACCCAGCAAAAAAAGGAAAACTGAACTAGGATCCTAATGATCCAAAGAAGCAGGGGATGGAGGTGGCGCGTTCTCCTTCTCGATGCAGCAAAGGATCTGCTGCATCTTCCTGTAGAGTCGCTTATTCCAACGCTCCTGACGCTCTGCCCCAGCCGCCACCGCTCGCTCTAAGGCTACAATACGTTCTTCTAAGCCGGCAGTGGGCCGGTAGTCTTCATCTTCATCTTCTGCCACATCCTCTCCCTCCTCTGATTCATGTTCTTCTTCGCTCTCTGACTCATCTAAAAGTCTGGCATTCGAAGGTCCTGCCCTAGGACCTTGTGGGACATTATCCTTCAACCGTCCCACATTCTTCGTATTGATCTCATTAAAGTCAACTAGGCGCGAAGTAGCAGTAGCAAGTCCAAACTGCTTCGCCAACTGACATGCCAAGTGCCCAAATGGCAAATTCAGGGGTCGTGATGTGGAAATGGGCTTCAGCATTTAGGTCAGAACAATAGAGGGTAGGCATACCATCTCCTGCTTACCCACTCTATACAACACCTCAACCATGTAAGGTGTCAACTCAATGTGGTTCCCCGCTCGCGGATAAACATTGTGGACAAAAATGTGATGCAGCCTACGGAACACTGGCAATAGATTGGACGACCTCAAACAATTTCCTTTCTCCCACTCCACGTAATTGCCACATAGAAACTTCGTATGTGTGCCTCTCATATTCCGACGGTCCGGGTCACCCTCCTTCACCACGACTCGACCACATGACACCCCGATGGCTTTAGCAATGACATTAACGTCAACTCGGCGTAATATCCCGTTAACCTCTACATCAAACATCGGAGGATCTGATCGTGGATTCCTACAAGCGGAATAGAATTCCTCCACCGTTATGTCGTTGGCGACCGAGGTGGGATGGAATATGGGGGCCCATCCCAGGGTTGTAAGCCATTCCCCCATCGTTGAATCCTCAAAAATGCCCGGAATGTCAACCCTAGCCTCAAATGTTATCTTCCTGCGTGAATACTTATTCCAACCTTTTGTACGAGGGCCACGCTCGGAAGTTGCCTCACCTCTTCGAGGCCCATGAGAGGACGACGCACCAGCGTCATCGTTCTTCTTCTTGCGTACAGGGCGGCTAGGGCCTGCCCCTCTCGAAGAAGCCTTTCGTTTGGCCATCATAGCAACGAAGAAAGGAAGAAGAACAAAAGATGCAACTGAAGAAAGGAAACCGGCCATAGTAGCTTCTTCTCTTCTTTGCAACTCACCAATCTTAATGGGGAACCCAAAACGAGATCTGATTTTACCTAAAATCCGTGCAGAGCTTCAAGAGTTGTAGCCGTCAAGTGCTGTTCAGAGCCACTCTAGTGGAGAAGAACGGTTGGAAGAGCTGTACGTCGTCTAGGGGAGATAGGTACTTTGAGAGGGAGAACGAAAAACTGTTGGAATGTGGGGTCGGATCCTTTCTTAACCTTTTTTAAAAAGGTACTTCGTGTCCGTCGGTGGACCGAAGTCGTGATCGACGAGCCGAAGGAAAGTATAGCTTGAACTATGCTACATACCGAAGACCTTCGGCCGGAACCGAAGTACGCTGGACAATCACTCGGTGGACCGACAAATTCATCGGCGTGCCGAAAATAAAAGCACTGAACTTATGAAAAAACCGAAGACCTTCGGTCAGAACCGATGTACACTGGACGAATTGTCGGCGGACCAACTATCTTCTTCGGTTAGCCGACGAAGTACATGTAATTAATCTTCGGCACGATCTCGTCTTGTCAGTTGGAACCGATGGCCTACTTCGGCGGGCCGAAGGTGTCCATCGGTTGACCGACGACTGCTCCCCTCATTGTGCAAAATGATTTTGGTTGCCATGCATTTTAACACATGTTAAACGCAAAAGGCAGCTCTGTGGAAATCCATAGTGCCCTATGGGAAGCAATATTGCTCTGTGAGAATCCATATTGCTCTGTGGGAATCGAAAATGCTCAGTGAGAATCCAAAGTGGCTTGTGGGAATCCACACTGGCCTGTGGGAATCCATTGTGCTCTGTGGGAATCTACAGAGGCCTGTAGGAATCTATAGTGCCCCGTGGGAATCCGAGTTTGGTTTGCTCCAGTAAAATGTGGTTCGAACTGGGATCGGTTTCGTTGGAAATTTCGAAGCAGGTCGGGCCAAGTTAAAATTGAGTGAAGATAACCTCATGTGTTCACTAGTCTAACAACTCCACCAACCAGCCAGTTTGAAGACCAACTCATTGTGACCATTGGTTTTTGACTCATCTGAAGTGGGTCCCATCAAATAAACGGTTTCAAAACGGATTAGGCACTGAGTAACTATGAAAACTTTTATTATACTGAGTAAAATACATTGGGCCCACTGTGAATGCACGTCATATATCACGTGTCTACCACGGGGAACAATGGGTGTAATGTACTAATGCTTATTTGTCATTCAACTTCTCCATAGGACCACAAAGACATGGATGAAGGGAAAACACAAATATTAGATGGACAGATAGGATAAAATACGTAAATCACGGTGGGTCTAATAGAGTTTACTCAGTAAGCAATCTGCTTCCACACGTACGGTTTGTTATAATTTAGATGCACGCACGTTTACAAATTTGGAATGCATACGTATGGACCATCACAATCCGTGCGAGGAAATTGGACATAGGTCAAGACCTGGCTTTAGAACATGTCCCATCTCACGTCAATGCGCACGTTTATGCTTGCCTTTGGAGTCTCCACATGTGTGCAATCATATACGCGTGCCTCAGTCCTATGAGATAAGGTGGGGAACAGAGTACTGACTGCAGTCCACATGCAATTGTCTGTAGAATAACTGACGGTGAAGGGTACGAAGATCTGTGGGATTCCCAAGTATCCTATGGGATTCATAGTGATCTGTGGGAATCCCAAGTGCTCTGTGGGAATTGATAGTGCCCTGTGGGAATCCAATGTGCCCTGTGGGAATCCAAAGCGGTCTGTGGGAATCCATAGTGCTCTGTGGGAATCCATAGTGCCCTGTAGGAATCCCAAGTGCCCTGTGGGAATCCCAAGTGCCCTGTGGGAATCCATAGTGCCCTGTGGGAATCTAAAGTGCCCTGTGGGAATCCAAAGCAGTCTGAGAAAATGGATGAATAGCATGGATGAATCACATACATCACGGTGGAGCTCACACAGCACTGATCAGCAGCTACTTTCCCCCCAACATGTGCCGTAGATAGATGTCTATTGATCCTTCATGGTAAGGCCCAAAAAATGAATAATATAGATCTCATTTACATATGACACGTGTGCAAGGACCTTCTGTGTCCGTTAATGACAATTTGGGAAAACTCCACGATCCATATGTTGGGAAAAGCCGGCAGCGTAAGCGGAACGCCGAAACCGTGAAGCAATGCAAAATCAAATGAGTAACAAGATGCAATCAATCACACAAAAGCATTCAACACAATAGACTTCAAATTTTACGTGGGAATCCATAGTGCCCTGTGGGAATCCAAGTGGTCTGTGGGAATCCATAGTGCCCTGTGGGAATTCAAGTGCTCTGTGGGAATCCATAGTGCCCTGTGGGAATCCATAGTGCCCTGTGGGAATCCAATGTGCCCTGTGGGAATCCAAAGCGGTCTGTGGGAATCCATAGTGCTCTGTGGGAATCCATAGTGCCCTGCAGGAATCCCAAGTGCCCTGTGGGAATCCAAGTGCCCTGTGGGAATCCATAGTGCCCTGTGGGAATCCAAAGCGGTCTGTGAGAATCCATAGTGCCTTATGGGAATCCATAGTGCCCTGTGGGAAACCGAAGTGCCCTGTGGGAATCCATAGTGCCCTATGGGATTCATAGTGCTCTGTGGGAATCCATAGTGCCCTGTGGGAATCCAAGTGCCCTGTGGGAATCCATAGTGCCCTGTGGGAATCATAGTGATCTGTGGGAATCCAAAGTGCCCAGTGGGAATCCATAGTGCCCTGTGGGAATCCGAAGTGCCCTGTGGGAATCCATAGTGCCCTGTGGGAATCATAGTGATCTGTGGGAATCCATAGTGCTCTGTGGGAATCCATAGTGCCCTGTGGGAATCCAAAGTGCCCTGTGGGAATCCGAAGTGCCCTGTGGAAAACACAAATATCAGCTTGATCAGAAACGTCCGTAGCCCCATCACATGTCTTCAATGGTAGCCGTTCAATCACCATTATTTCTTCTGGTGTGGTACACTTGGTATTCAAATCTTCCCCTTTTGTTTTTGCTTGTGACCTAAAATGAAATGGCAAAATATATGGACAGCATCGATCTCATAGGTAGTGTCCGTGAGCCCCATCACATCTTACGCACGCCCAACCCCTTTGAATGGAGTATGATTGTGAAATTACAACGAAAGAGGGGCAATTTGTACCTTTTCTACATGCTAACGGCATCATCAATCGTTAGTCAAAGTTGGTGGAGCGGTTTTTCCTCCGATTCGGATGCATTCTGGAGATCCGTCGTCACACCATCCATCCACACTCTCGACACACGACTTACCATCCTTCTGATCTCCCTTCTCAGCCTTCCCAATGCCATATCAATTTCTGCCAACGTACCACGCCTCATGTTCACTGACTGTCGTCTAGGCACTGGAAGATTGTATCTCCTACAAATAGTCGTCCATTGTTCTAGCTTGCAAATTTCACGATCCCACTCGGCCCTCCTTTCCTGCATACGGTAGGAGTCTCCAGGAGGTGGATGTAGGTTGGGATGATGCCGGCCATGACCATTTCGTGACATTTTTTAAACAATTGGAGGATTCGAAAATGGTAGGGACTGGATAAGGGGGTCATGGAATCCCACGTGATCATACATCTTCTTCACCCGTGACTGTACTTACCTGTACCCTACTAATGTAATTTTCACCAGTCACATCTCATCTTCACATGTCACTGCAGTCGGATGTATTCTGTGAATCCCGTGTTCCGACCCCACAAATTTTATCTTTCAACGCAAGTAAATACATTTGTTTCATTATGCGCCTGTTTGATTTTTCATGATTCAGGTAAATACTTGGTAAATGGGTAATTATTACTTTTTCACCTTGATTGAATATAGGTGAGTAATTCCACCTCGAGAATCGGTCCAAAAGTGTTGACTTAAATCCGTGGGGCCCATCGTAATGTATATGATATATCAGCGCCGTTCATATGTTTTATTAGCACATTTTGGGGCATGAGCCGAAAAATGAGGCAAATCTAACACTCAAATGGCCCGCACGAAAGGAAACAGTGGCCTTAATTCGTCCACCGTTGAAAGTTGTTTCTTTCATTGGGCCCGTATTGAGGTTTCGTCATCATCTAACTGGTTCATAGGGTCAGACAGACAGGTATAAAGGGAAAACATAAATATCAGCTTGATCCAAATCTTTTAGGGACCCCAAGAAGTTTTTAATGGTTGGCGCTCAATTCCCACTGTTTCATGTGGTGTGGTCCACTTGAGCTTTGGATCTGCTTCAATTTTTGGCTCACGCCCTAAATTCAACGGGCATAAAGAAATGGGTGGTGTGGATAAGCCACATAAATCACGGTGGGCCCCATATTTATTGCACAAAATTTTCAATTTTAGCGTTAAGAAAAGTAAGTGTCACTGTCTTCATTGGGAAAGATGCAGTAATTACCTAGGTAAATAATCATTATCCATTTACAAGATAATTAGAGCTGAGCCAAAAAATCAAACAGGCCCTATGTGTTTTGGCACGGGAAACTATGATAGCGACAAGCGTTAAATATACATACACATACACAACCACATGCCTTTCTCGATTCAAGTAGTAAATTACGTAGACAAAATATTTATATGACATAGTGTGGATTTACAAAAAGATACGTACAAAATTAAATACAAAGTGAGGCTTTGCGTATGCAAAAAGTAACCAGCGCAACACGTAGTAATAAATTCTAGCTAATGGCCGGAAGGTAGGTGCATGTCATCCGATTGTGACCCGTTTGTCTACACCTGGAACACTTGACGGTTGGTCTCTCCTCACCTAGGCTTGTAATTCTCATTTTCTTTCGTCTTCCTAGAATTTTCCTTTCATTCGGGTGACGAATTTTATCGCATATCACCCTTACATCTTCAGGTGTGTCCCATTGACTCACATCAGGGACTGGGTATATGGAATCGCGATACATCACTTTGTAAACTGCTGTTGAGTAGAAGGGGGAACAATAATTGTAACGATCGAGCTCATACTTGTCACATGCGGCGATTGCATGTAGACAAGGTAACATTAGCACGCTGAACTCGCCACATCCACACTTCGCTTCACTTAGTTTCACTACGTCGGTATACTCACCCCAATTAACTTCATATTCATCCACAGATATCGCTGTACAGCTTGTCATCCTCGCCTAGTCTGATAACTCTCTCATATGTGTTTCCGCCCAGGGTGTTGCTTTTCCTAAAAACACTTTCGCATCTTCTCGCCTTTTTAAGAAGAATTTTTGAATCTTGCTCCTGACACTATCGAGAACTTTCACGATCGGGTATTCTCTTGGTTTTTTCCATAGTGCATTTCCGCTCTCAGCAATGTTTGTCGTTATCATGTTGTATCTCTTGCCCGGGAAAAATACAGAAGCCCATCTTTCTTTATCTACACTATTGAGCCATTCAAATGCGGCAGGGTTGGCCTTTGATATGATGTGCATCAAATCATTAAAACTGCTTTTTCGGCACGTTTTAGCAGCCGCCCAAAAGTACTTCTTCAAAGACTCATCCTTGTGGTGATGCATCATATTTGAGAGGAGATGGTGTGCACAATAACCATGAGCTGCGTTAGGGAATACTGATTTCACCCCCGTTGATTATACCTGCATGACGATCCGATATAATAACTATCTCCTCTGGGAGAGGCTCAATTGCCCGCTTCAAGTTTTGAAGGAACCAAAGCCAACTACTGTTATTCTCTGACTCACCAACCCCATATGCTACCGTGAGAATGCGATTATTTCCGTCCAACGCTGTTGCGGTGAACAGTACACCTTTATACCTCCCTTTCAAGTGAGCCCCATCCAAGCATAAAACTTTTCGAAAATACAACAGGAAGCTTTGAATACATTGTCCTAGCGCAATGAAGCATCTCTCGAAGCAATTCGTTTCGCTGTCTAGTTGTAAGTCCGTTACCGTACCCTGATTTGCTTCATCAATTCATGGAGATAGGCAGGGAGTACTTTGTATGAATCTTCAAATGACCCCATAATCACACTACTTGCAGCTACCATACCTTTATACGCTTTCATATAACTGACCTCAACATTGAATTCTTTCTCCATTCCAAATTGTACATCTTGTGGCCTACATGTTATGCCCTTCCTCACACGCTCTGCAGCAATCTTCGTACATATCTTAATCGTTGCTTGACGATGATGTCTTCCTGTACCTTCATAAGCTGCATTACGTTTACCACGACTACCATCCGCAAAACTTGCATGGAGATAACTGATTGCATCGAAGGATTGGCTACATGTGTGTTCTGATCGATATGTCTTTATTTTAAAAGCACTACCATTGTCCAACAACGATGCATGCAACCTCCAACCACAACTATCAATTAGACATTTAATCGTGTACCTCTGTTTGTTTGATTTCAATACCTTATATTGGAAATGATTTCGCATCGCAAACTTACAAAGCGTGAACTGTAGCCGAGCCTTGTCTCTGTACATTTGTCCAACGGCTGACTCACTTGGGTCATCAACAAAATCATGATATACCGGACAATTCACGTACATTGATGCCGCATCGAGGTCAAGTTATCTCCTGTGGAGTTATTTCATCTCGCTCAAACATGACATCCATTGGAGTCTCAAGAACCTCTAAAAGGCGATTACGGTCACTGGTGGTTGGACATGGGATGTCAGCATGAGCCCTGGAAGGAACGTGCGCATAGTCTTCGCTATTAATGAGTCGGAACGATGGCGCATCAAAATTGTTCAAACTCGGATCTTCCCGAAGTGCATCAGTCGATGGACTCAGGATATCTGCACTAGCAGATGAAGGAACGTGCGCGTAATCTTGGCTATGAATATGTTGGAACAATGTCGCATCGAAACTGCTGAAAGGAGGATCATCTTGATGTGCATCACTCAATGGAGTATGGACATCTGCACTAGCCGCTGAAGGAATGTGCGCGTAGTCTTGGCTATGAATGAGTCGGAACGATGGCGCTTCGAAACTGTCCAACCTTGGATCTTCTTGAATTGCATAAGTTGATGGTCGATGACGAATATCTGTAGTAGCCGGTGAAGGAATGTGCGCGTTGTCTTCGCTATGAATGATTTGGAACGATGGGGCATCGAAACTGTCCAAACTCGGATCTTCGTGATATGCCCCACTCGGTGAAGTACGTATAACTGCACATGCTGTTGGCTCTGGTGTCTCGAAACTGCCCGTACGCGGAAGTTCTGAACGTGCCCCACGTAATGAACTAATGACGTCTTCACGGACTGTTGAATGGATGTCAGTGCAGTCTTCTCTATATACGGCCGTATCAACTGTTGGTATAGGCTCATTTAAATGCACCGCCACAGGATCATGAAATACACGTTTATGTCTGACTTTCTCCACAAACATAGGTATATGAATTTTTGGGTTCTGAGCGGAGATAAACATATATGCCGCCACATCGTCATCATATCTAATCGGTTGTGGACGAAGTGATATGGAGTTAGGCGATGGGTAGACGAACTTGATTCTAAGCTCATATTCCGAATGTGTCGTGCCGATAACATTGTGAATTTTAGATACAAGATCCTCATATCTTATTTCATTGCTCACCATGATAAACTGAGAATCGCCACCGTTGTATCTCCACCTTCCTCGTTCGTTTACTAGCTCACCATCATAATGACAGCATATGGGCTGCGTAACTGTCATATTCAACGATTCTTGTGCCTGATACGAGAAAGCTTGGTTGTAAGCCTTAAAAGATACTTTTATGAATTGAGTGTTGTAGAGATGAAGATGTTGAGATGCATTCCGCGGTCGAACTAAGAACTATACAATTGAAACAATGGATTCCCAATGCCAATGTGGATGCCTAATGTAGAGTATCATTCTTGTTATAGCACCCATTAGGGCCTTGTTTTGACAGCTAAGAAAAGAGCATGTCATAACTAAAAGAGTATGTCATAAAGTCAAATGGCGGTGGACCTTGTGCGTTTGGATTTACCTTTCTCAGTGGGAATCCACATTGCTCGGTGGGAATCCCCTGAGCCCAGGGGGAAACCAGGATGCCCAGTGGGAATCCCTAATGCCCGGGGGGAATCCACAATGCCCAGTACGATTCCATAGTGCTCAGTGGGAATCCACAGTGGCCAGTAGGAATCCGCAGTGCCACGTGGGAAACCACATTGTTCGGTGGAAATCCACTATGCCCAGGGGAATCTACAATGCTCAGCGGGAATCCTGAGTGGCCAGTGGGAATCAGCGGTGCCAGGTTAAATACAAAGTGTTCAATGGGAATCACTATGCCCAGTGGGAATCCCCAATGCCTAGTGGGAATCCACAGGGGCCAATAGGAATCGCAGTGCCATGGGGGATTCCACGTTGTTCGGTGGGAATCCAAGTTGTTCGGTGGGAATCCACTATGCCCAGGGGAATCAACGGTGTTCAGCGGGAATCCACAGTGGCCAGTGGGAATCCGCAGTGCCAGGGAAAATCCACAGTGTTCAGTGGGAATCCACTATGCCCAATGGGAATCCCCAGTTCCAGGGGGGATTCCACAATACTCAGTGGGAATCCAGTTAGCACATGGAGTTTTGAGTACTCAGTGGAAATCCAACCCACATTTGAGCCTCCACCCATTACACTTTTCCATTTCACCATGCACATTACCATCCACATTAACATTTACATAGAGAATCAGTTAAAGAGATGGTTTACCTATTTTCATTTAGCGGACTATTTTTGTGGGCCCAACCTTTCTTCTCTGTTACAATCTACTACAGCCATTATCTTGGACGTGCATCATGAAAAATCGGATGATAACCACCAAAGTCAGACGAAGAGGGAAGGAGAACAGTCCATCGACGTCGTTGATGAACGGATAGCATGCATTGCCTTGGTGGGACCTCCAAACCCAACTTTTTCACTTTCTTCGTACGAAGAATGTGGTGGATCCCATACAACGTGTTTCACTGGAAGGTTTATGGATCCATTTCACCATGCATTGCGTCAATGGCCCCACCATTTACAAACGTGATCTTATGTGGGGCAATTTGGATGTGAGAAGACAAATCGAATTCATTCATATAAAAAGTTTTTTAATTACGAGTCATTGTCAAAAATTTCAAGGAAAGTGTCAATACCGGTGGGCCACGCCGGTGCAAATAATAATTTGTACTAATGAGAATCCTTAACGCTATTCTGGGTCACATACAGCCTCTGTCGGATTTGCAAAAACCTCTCACGTGGGTTTGAAAATGCCCCATTTCATATGAGCGGATCAGATTGACCATCCGATGGCCAAAATCGATGATTTTGTGGGCCCCACAATCCCCTTGAGAAAAAGCCCCGTGCGAAAAGCAGCTCCGTACGTCAACAGCTGGTCAGAGGGGCAAAACCGACCACAAATATTTCAAATTCTCGTGAAAAGGCCACTTTGGCAAGATGGTATGAGAAATTGAATTTTTAGTTAAAATGGCCACACCTCGGGGCTAATATAGTAAAAATCCCAAAGCACAGCAGTGGGGCGCGACTTGGGTGAGACCCCGTAACCAGCGATGTAGGTGGGACCCTGACCGTAGAAGACCACCTCTATGCATGAATTGTATATCCATGCCGTGCATCTTCTTTTCAGACTTATTTTATGCCATGTTACCAAAATTAAGCAGATGCGAGTTTTGGGTGGACCACACCATAAGAAACCTTCTGTGAGCCACAAAAGTTTTCTACCATCCTGATATTTGTATTTTCCTTTCTTCCTCGTCTACGTGACCTTACCAACAGATCAGATGGTCAATAAACATTACGGTGGACTCCAAGAAGTTTTGAATGGTAGGTGTTCAATGATCCTGTTGTGTGGTCCACCTAAAACTTTCACCTACTTCATTTTTGAGATTACATCCTAAAATAAACTAAAGAAACAGATGGACGGCATGGATATACAAAAAATACATCCAGGTGAGCCCAATGGTCAGGGTCTCACCCACATAGCTCGTTCCGGGGTCTCACCCAAGTCGCGCCCCACATCAGCGAGGTGGGTGTTGACGTGGTAAACTTCTGTGGCCCTATCATGATGTATTACATCCACACCGTCCATCCATCTTTCAAGGTTATTTTGTGGCAAGATCTAAAAAATGAGGCACATCCAAAGCCCAAGTGAACTACACATAAGAAAGCAGTGGAAATAATATTGCCCACCATCAAAACCTTCCTAGGGCACACCATGATATTTATTTTGCATCCTAACTGTTAATAAGGTTACACGAATTTAGACGAAAGGAAAATACAAATATCAGCTTGATCCAAAACTTCTGTGGCTCAGATCATTTTCAATAGTAGGCGTTCAATCCACACTATTTCGTAGTGTAGTCCACCTGAGCTTTGGATCTGATTTTTTTTTGGTTTCCAATCTAAAATGACCTGAAAAGATGGATGTACGGTGTGGATTTACATCATGGTGGGGTACAGAGCTTTGCAACGTCTGTGTTCTACACTACAAATCTAAGTCGGTATTGTACCCGCCAGGTATAGAATAATGATTACTGACTGTAAGGTTCTTCGAACGGTGTGCGGGATTAGGGGAGCGAATTAGCTGTTAGCAGGGTAACAGCTTAGTGGGTGTTACTCTATCCGTGTGGGGGCTACCTTGATTTATTTTTTGCATATCGACGCCGTCCATCTGTTTTCCTATATCATTTTAGGGGACCATTATAAACTTTAAGGAGATTCAAATCTCAGATGAACCATACCACTAAAAACAGTGATAAATGACCATTAAAAACATTTTATGGGCCACAGAAGTTTTGGATCGAGATAATATTTTTATTTTACCTTCATCCATATCTTTTTGAAATTATCAACGGGTTGGATGGAAAATAAACGTTAAGAAAACCTAACTATGGACCCTTTGTAATTTTTAATGGTGAGACACTCAATCACCACTGTTTACTGTGTTATGGTCCACCTAAGATTTGGATCTGTTTCTGTTTTGGGAATCTATCCTAAAATGATATGTGGAAACGGATGGACGGCGTGGATATATAATAAATCATCAAGGTGGGCCCCACGGTAGGGGTAACACCCACTAATCTGTTATCTGGGTAACAGCCCAGTCGCGCCCGCGGAATAGGTGTTACCCAGGTAACAGCCTAGTGAGTGGCACCCGTACCGTAGCGACCCCTCCCCCCCTATCATATGTTGTATATCCAATCCGTCCATCGGCCTAGTGAGTGTTACCCTTAACGTAGGGCCCCCCCTTGATTATATGTTGTATATCCAATCCGTCCATCCTTTTTTAAAGCCCAGTTTAAAACACTTCAGCAATATATTATTTCCGAATCTCATATGGAACACACGATATGAAATAGTGATGATTGAACTCCCACCATTAAAATCTTCCCAAAGAACACTTTAAGATGATTTGTAATGTTTATTTTACATCCAACCTGTTGATAAGGTTAAACAGAACTGGATGAATATAAAATAAAAATAGTATTTTGATCCAAAACGTTTGTGGAACACAAAAATCTTTTAACGATTATTCACTACTTTTTTCAGAGGTGTGGTTTACCATAGATTTGGATCTTCTTAATTTTTATAATAAAGTCCTTAAATGAGCTGATAAAACGAATGGTAGGTGTGGATATGAAAAAAATTGATTAAGGTGGGCCCTATATGGTAAGGGTAGCACCCACTGAGCTCTCACCCGGGTAACAGCTAATCCGCTTCCGTTTAAACGCACTTAATTCTTTTCCGTACCGGGCCTGAGTCCTGCAGAACGGGAGCTACCCGGGTAACACCTTGGCGTGTGTTACCCTTACTATGTGGGGCCCACCTTGATAAAATATCTGAATATCCAGTCTGTCCATCTGTTTTTAAATATCATTTTACGAAGTGATCTCAAAAATAAAATAGATTGAAATCTAACACGAACTACACCACTGGAAACAGTGGCGAGTGACTATTAGAAACTTTTTGTGGGATACAGAAGCTTTATATTAAACCTATATTTTTATTTTCTCTCCATCCAGATATGGTTGACGTAATCAACGGTTTGGATGAAAATAAAAATTACAGTTATCCATAGAAAGTTTTTAATCGTGGACGTTCATTAACCACTGTTTCCTGTGGTGTGGTGCACCTGATTAATGTTTAGCACTACATTGTAAAATGGAGTGGAAAAACGGATGGACGGTGTGGATATGCAACAGTAATCAAGGTGGGTCCCATAGTAAGGGTAACACCTAACCGACTCCCGTGTAGTTAGTGCTGTCAATGGCACGGATCTTGATCCGTATCCGATCCAATTTAATCGGATTCGGATCAATAATCGGATAATCGGGTCGGATACGGATATCCAAAGATGATCCGTTTAATATTCGGGTCGGATTCGGATCAACCTTGATCCGGCCCGTTAACGATCCGACCCGATAAAAAAAAAATAATAATAAAATAAAATAAAATAAAAACATAGGATAATCTCTCTTTCTCTCTCTCTCCTCTCTCGGATATCCGGTTGGATATCACGTCGGATCATAATTAGATCGGAAACGGATTTCGAAAAATTTAATCGGGCCGAGTTCGGATCATATACTTGTGATCCGAATCGGATTCGAGTCGGATTCGGGTCGGATATATTCTTAATCGGGTCGGATTCGGATCATCACTGATCCGGCCCGTATCCGTCCCGTTGACGGTGTAGTATAACATTGCATCGAGGTATCAGTAATGTGTTGACGCGGCAAAGTTCTGTGCGCCCACCATGATGCATCATGTGTGGATATTGCTGTGTTGACGTGGCAAAGTTAAGTAGGTCCACCATGATGTATATTATATCCACACCGTACATTCATTTTGATAGATTATTTTAGGGTATGGATCCAAAAGTGAGGCAGATCCAAGGCTCAAGTGGACCACACCACATAAAGCAGTGGGACTATCATGCCCACCGTTGAAATCTTCCTAGGGCTTATCATGATGTTTATTTTCCATCCAACCTGTTCATAAGGTCACATAGACCTCTATGAAGGGAAGACATAAATATCGGCTTGATCCAAAACTTCCGTGGCCCCTAAGAAGTTTTCAATGATAGGCATTCAATCTCCGTTACTTTTCCATGCGGTGGTTCATTTGAGTTTTCAATCTGCCTCAGTTTTTAGGTTATGTCCTAAAATAATCTGAAAAAATGGAAGATCGGTGTGGATATAATACATACTTCAGGGTAGGGCCCACTGAACTTGGCCACAACGACACAGTATCAACCTCATTACTGTGTCCTACACTCCGCAATTCGAATCCGCGGAAAGATTTCAGTGTTAAACACCTTCAGTCAGTAATCAATCATACCACAGGGAGCGAACACCAAGGTCCATAGCTCAAGTGGCAGACTGAGGTTATGGTATCGATTCCAACACTGAGGTTATAGTGGGGGTGGCTAACATTGTGACGTGACTAACAGAAGTAGATGGGTGTACTACCAATGGGATGTGTGAACTAACCCATACCAAAAAAAAAAAAAAACAATACAACAGGGAGCGGATTACCTGTTACCCGGGTAATAGCTTAGTGGGTGTTACCCAAACCGTATGGGGCCCGCAGGTTGGATTGCAAATAAACATCGTAAAAACCTTATGATGGCCCCTTTAAAATTTTTAATGGTGAATCACTTAGGTCCGTTTGGATTGTAAGTTACTGATTAGATAAGCTATTTATGCCTTTGAGTAACTTATCTTGATTTCTACTTATTAAGGTAATATGTATGTTTTGGTAAACATTTATCGGACCTGCACCACAATTTATGACTATGGACGAGCTCCTTTCTTCTTAGCATTTCTTCAAACAAGCACGGTGAATCATCTATTTTTATATTGTGGACCATTCAAATCTTTGAAGGCCTTTTGGTCCCACCACATCCGTCTAGAAGCGGTGCAGACTTTCTTTTATGGATTGAGAGGCATCACAGTTGTCCATGTGGCAAAAGAACCACACCGTGAAACCTAAGAAGTTTTCAATAGTGGGAATTCAATCTCCACCTGGTTGTGATGCAGCTTATTTGTGATTTGAATATGCTTTATAGCTGGTCTGACAAGATGGATAGATGATGTGGATTTCTAACATACATTATGGATGGGCCCATGCCACATGCCAGCATGGTGGGCCACGCGAAAACAAAACACATGCGTTTAGTGGTCCCACCCATTGGCAGGACAGCGGGATTCTAAGTTTTTAATTAGAAGGGTTTTAGGGGAGAGATGATTTTGATACGCCCTCGAGTGAGAAAAAGCAAACAAGGAAAAGCAAAAACAAAAGACTAAAATATTTATCCTGCTTTCAGCAAATATGTAACTATTAAGTTGGTGTTAACTAAACTAACTTATATATATGATAAGTAGCTAAATGGCTGGTGTCAGTTAAAAAAAGCAACTTATTTCCCTGCATCCAAATGGGGCTTTAATGACCACTGTTTCCTATGGTATGGTCCAGTTAAAATTTGTATCAGCATAAGTTTTGTTACTCTATCCTAAAATGGGCTAGAGAAACGGATGGATGACATGGATATACAAAAAATCATTAAGGTGGGCCTCACGGTGGGGTAACACCCACTAAGCCAGAAGTGTAAAATGCAGCACCGAGGTCAGTACTGTGTTGACATGGCAAAACTCTATGCACCCCACCATGATGGATGTGTTTTATCCACATGTCCATCCATCTCTCCTTATCATTTTAGGGCATGAGCCAAAAGATGAGGCAGATCCAAAGCCCAAGTGGACCACACCGTTGAAAGGAGTGGCACCAATAACACTTGAAATTGAAACCTTCTTGGGACTCACTATGATGTTTATTTGGCATCCAACCTATGGCTTCTGCACTGCATGCATTCAACCTTCTTGAGGCATGGTATTAGATGGGATTAGAAAAAAATGTAATTGTTACATGTGGTAAGGGATGTCTCCTGTTACCATGGGACACACAAACTTCACACGATGTTTGGCGTAAAGGTGGCATTCATTTGCTGGCTATTGAATAAACATACCAACCATCATTTGGAATCATTGAGAATAACATGTATGCGTTATATCCACACCATCCATCCATTTTGCAACATCATTTTATGGCATGGGCCCAAAAACGAGGCAAATCCAAAGCTTACATGGACCACAACACAAGAAGCAGTGGGGACAATAACACCCTCCTTTAAAATCTTCCTAGGGTATATCATGATGTTTACTGGCCATCCAACCTGTTCATAGGACCAAATAGACCTGGATGAAGGGAAAACACAAATATTAGCTTGACCTAAAACTCTTATGCCCCCAAGAAGTTTCAATGGTAGGCGTTCAATCCTCACTACTTTATGTAGTGGGGTCCACTTGAGCTTTGGATTTGCCTAAATTTTGGGGCCATGCCCTAAAATGAACTCGAAAAATGGATGGACGGTGTAGATATAACCCATAATACATCATGGTGGGACCCACAGAATTTACTAACATTAATGTGACCTTTTAAAAAAAAAAATTGGCAAGAACCAATGATACAATGCGAGATTCCAAGAGGGACCAAATGCAATTCCATCTCACCTAATCTCAACCCTTGCCATCCTCCCCAAATGCTGGATGGAAGTTGCATGTTACCAAATGCAATTCTATCCCACTTAATCTCATTTAATACCATGTAACAAATGACCCCAACATTATTACAAGGCACTTTCTAAAAAAGATAGAAATCCTAAAATTACAAGAATGAGGAGATAAGATTAAAATGAAAATTTCTAAAAATAATAATTTTTTTAAATAGTAATTTTAAACTTCAAGACGAGCGTTTCTTGTAAAATGGGCATCCACTTAACAGGTTAGTTGACATCGAAACTATTGTTACATAAAGATCAATAGGTTATGTGTTTCATGACAATACTCAATCAAAAGTTACGATTATTTTACAGTTAATGTTGGGAATAGGGTCACCGGTAGCGGAAGCGATAGCCGAACAACACCACAGCAGAATTATGCGATCAAACGAGAAACATAATGCAATCAAACCACACAAGCATTCAACTACAAGAGACAATCCGATTTTACGTGGAAAAACCCCTCCACTATGATTCCAGAAGATTACAGAGATTGACAGCCCACAAGCAAGGAAAAACAGAGAAAACCCAAACTCTCTTTCTCTCTCTCTCTCTCTCTCTCTCTCAAAACACTCTCCCTTCTTCCAAACACGCTTAAGAAACCTTGGACACCTTAAGATTTCTCCTAATTCCATATCCATGCCATATATATAGCAAGCAACCCGAAATTAGAAACATGTTATACAAAACTGCGTAACCATGCACAACACCGCCATTGCACACAACTGGTCAGCAGACTAATCACACATGGCACAAAATAGTCCAAAGGATAAATAAAAAAAAAAAAAAAAAAAAAAAAAAAAACACTCAGATTCTGCACATCTGCCTCACTTCAGACCTGTCGCCTGACCATTCTGAGCCCCCTGCAAATTGGTCGGCCGACCAATCTAAAGTGAGTAAAAACAGTCTAGCAGCCTTTGCTGTGCATCGGGCCAAAGGGCAGACCGGTCGCCCAACCAGTCTGAGCACCCAAGCCTTGCACTGTTTGAAGGCTCTCCAACGGTTAACACTTCAAACGATAATATCTTCATATTCTTAAAGATTATTCCCATGGGAAAAACTGAAAACACAAATATTAGCCTGATTCAGAACTTTTGTGGCCCAATGACGGCTCCAATGGTGGGCGTTCACCCACATTCAGAGGTCAAAACCATTTATTTGGTGGCCCGGCCCACATTCTGAAAATTGAACTGTAGCTCTTAGAGAGATTGTAGTATTCATTATCTTGAACTTTACATGACGCCCACCTCAAAAGATCGAAATTGTCCATCTAGCAGACCAGCCATGCATGGCCCCATGCCAGATATATTACCCTGGGTCTACAGAGATTGTCGTCCTGGGCAGTCGCAGATGTCCATTTGCCAGTCCCCACCGTGAAATTATTTGTTTGCGCCCGAGATTGAACCAGTGAAATCATTTGGCGACCCGGGGATGTGTGCAAAGCGAAAGTGTGCTGTGACTTGGCATCGTGGGTGCTTCAGAAGAAGTATGAGAAGAGAGGAACAGATTTTCGACTGGTCGATATGTAATAAGGTTTGGGAGAAACAGCTCCTAGAAGTACTTGAAACCACGGCTCTGTTGCTTGATGGGATCGGAGCCAATGTGGAACAGTTCAAATTATGTGTTCCCGCCATGAACCACGGCTCTGTTGCTTGATGGGATCGGAGCCAATGTGGAACAGTTCAAATGATGTGTTCCCGCCATGCTGCATTTGTTTGAATTCAAGCCAACGGCGAATGCCGGTTTGAGAGGATTAAAGATTGTGAAAGGAACCATACTTTTTCTAACATTTATATATGGTGGGAGCATATCAACGCGTGTAATATCTTTTCGCGGGGAGCTTCGATGACAAGAAATCCGATTTTTCCATGTAACATTTATACATGCTGAAAACTATGTACATCTAAGCCGTTTGGCCTTTCATCCAATTTGAAATTATAAAAGTTATTTACCAACAGCCTACACTAATGATTTTTCTGTTTAAACAACTATAGATTTTGACGTATTAAACAGTGTTCTGCCATTTTCGTTTTTTCAGTTTGTACAGATGGGGCCCATAATTCAATGATCACAGCCGCAAATATTATGGGCCATGTAGTGCACAGCTCATGCATAAAAATAACTGTTGGATAAATCCTAAACCTTTAAATAGGTGGTCCAACAAAGAGTCACTTGAGAAAGAAAACTCAGCAATGGTTCACATTCAACCTAGAAAAGGCCAAATATTCTATAGCTAGGATCTTCCAATCTGAGGATCCTTCCATGCACGGCCCATCCAGTGTGAGGCTCATCTATCAAAAGTTTGGATTACTGAACCATGGACCCCATTTGTACAAACTGACTCACCTGAAAATACTGTACAAACTCAGCTCGAGCATTGTATAATACCCCAAACATTTTGGAACCATCTGATAATCACATAAAAGTAGATATGATCTCACCACATTAAACCATCTTTGCACCTTACAATTTTAATCTCACAGGCCATCAATCAAAATGTCTCCTGCATCAACAACACAAAAGAAAAAGACGAAGAAGAAGAAGAAGAAAAGAAGGAAAGAAAGAAAAGAAAAGAAGAAGAAAAACTCAACTTCAAAAATGATTAAAAAACCAGAATCTGATCTGAGCAAAACCAAGTCTCTAAAACAAAATCTAAGCCTAATAGTTACAGCTCATGACAAGTATAACCAATAGCACCAAAGCATGGGAAACATGTATGATCAGTCCCCAAAATGGGAAACATGTATGGACAACAGTTCTACTACAAGAGAACAACTAAATTACATTTTTTGTTTTCTTTCACAAGAACTTAGATTACCAAAGAGGTCCTTACACGTACTATATTTACATGTATGCCATTTCGCAAAATATCAAAATTTATCTACAAAGTCCCACCATTTGTCTCCCAGCTTGGGCTAATATCTGGAAATGTAGGGAGAAAAAGACCACCAACAAAAAAAAGCAGAAATGAAGTCCATTGCTTGCTTCCTCTTGTCATTGTCTCTTCTTGCTTGAAGTGGAATCCTTTTGTGAAGGCGACAATTCCAACTCAACAGCCTTTCGCTTTGATGAAGAAGAAACCGTTTCTTCAGAGGGGAATGCAGCTGATAGGAATAGTTCATCTTCTACAAAAAGCTGCAAATTTTCTTTCATCAGTAGAAAATCAACCGCATCCTCCTTGAACCCATATAAAAAACCCACATGGATTATCCTGCAAAGATCTTCGATCATCCAGGGAATTTCATGCAGCAATCCTTCAACAACCGCTCGAGCAAAACCAATACCGAATTCTATACTTGTTTTGCGCTCTTCCCAGCCCTGACTATGAACAATCATCCTATGGGAATCTTTGTCCCATACAACCATCCTTCTTGTTTGGACGTCTAATCTCCTCTGCCCAGATGGCAGCACTAAACTGCAATTGACTTTGAATGGTTCTCTGGTCTTGAAAACTGCAAGATCAATGAGATCTTGCGCAGCCTTGTGCCTCTCTCTTACTGGCCTAACGATTCGAGGACCAGCAAGATAACCCAATATAGTTTTAATCAGCCCTTTTGCAATCAGCCCATCTCTCGGATCAACCCTCTCAAGGCTATGGTGATTAGAATAGGAACCCAGGCTGAATTGCACAGACTTGGAAATTTTCTGCACTCCAAGACTACTGTAAACCTTGTACAATTTACTTAGATGAACACTCTGTGAACTGGATTGTGGGTACCAAACAAATAGACTACTGTCTTCGCTAGCTTCCATAAACATTTTCTTCAGTTGTAGGTCATCTGGGATAAAGAGCTTGTTCTTCTCCACCAACCGAATTCCATTGCCAGAGGCAGTGGAGGAGGGAAGTTTGGTTATTTTCTCTTTGAGAATCTCTTCTGTTTCCATGTTCCAATTTTCAAGCATATGAGTCCAAAAAGAGCAACACTCGGCCAAACTCACTTCATGTTGACCATTTAATTCCCAGTCATTCCACAGGTTGACATAGTCATTGGTCAAGGGAACCACTGCAACGCCAAAAGCTGAAGAGAAAATCGGAAGCAAGTCACTATTGTAATCTTTATCAAGAACATGTAACCGCGAAGTGAAAAGACCGTCTCTGTCATGAATCACACAAGCCTCTGAATTCACAAACGCTCCAGCTCTGCCGCTTCGGGTGGGAATCCATACCTGAGTTACAGATTTATCCTGTGATTTTGGTTTCCACCCAAACTTGTTGAGGAAACTATAGATTCTTAATATAGGGCGATTGGAAGAATGCAACAGTAGAGCCCCCGAAATAAGCTCGCATACATCCTCCGCATTGACCTTCACGCCAATTGCTTTCAATGGGCCCCAGTACAAAGAAATGCCGTCACCATAATATCTTTCATCAATGAAAGGCCCATCTTTGGGACGTAGAATGGATTCCCACTCTGGATCAAATAGAAGAGACTCCTCGGCGGACCTGCAACCCATGTGTGTCTTCAACCATTTAGATTCTCTTGTATTTTTGAGAAAATCTTCAGGCAAAGACCGATCGGATGATTTTTCTAACAGATATCCAATGCATTCAAGTAGAGAGAGGGTACTTTCTCGCTCTACAAGTCCTGGTTCTTTTGGGAGATTTAGACCTCTCTCTACAAACTCACACCCGTCCTTGAAATCAACCACAACACCCATCATTTTCAGCTCTTCCCTATAACCATAGATACCAATGCCGTAGAACGCATCGTCGATGAGAGGAAGATCAACATATTGAGAGATCATTCCCCATTTCGCATTAGACAGAACTGATTCCGGTGGAGATTTGGAGCCGTGTCGAGTCTTCAACCAGTTCTCCCCAAACAAGAAGGACCTGAATGTCGACGATAATGAAGACACTGATTCTTTCATATTCTTAGTGCAATTCAGCAGTGAGAGAACATTGGCACTAGTTAGACCACCTGAAGATGAGAGTGACTTGAACTGAATGGCAACTTTCTTGACTGAACTTTCGAAATCTACGACCACCCCAATTGCCTTCAGTTCTGCCATGAACGAGCGAATTTCACTACCATAGAAGGATTCATCAATCAACGGAACCTCGACCACATTTAATAAAAGTCTGTATTCAGAGTTAGGAAGAAAAGATGAAGAAGGAGACTTAAATCCTAAGCTTGTTTTCAACCAAGGCTCACAGCTGATCTTTTGAATTAACCCAGTAGCTGACGGACCCAAATTTCGGAGGCACCGAAGAAGAAGCAGAACAGTCTCTCTTGTTATGGTAGAAAGAGCTTCAGGAAATGTGAATTTATCTTGAATCAATTTATACACCTCTTCCATATCCATCACAACTCCCAACAACTTAAGCTCAGCAGTATAACAACCAAACTTGGTTCCGTAGAATGCTTCATCAATAACACGAAGGTTTGTAATTTGTAAAAGAGCTCCTCTAATGGATGGAAGGAAAACTGACCCAAATGGAGTTACATACCCTTGGTTGGTCTTTAACCATTCCCCCTTTTTCAGAGTTCTCAAAAAATCATCATCGAGTTTCTCTCTCTTCTTTAAGTACCTAATAAACTCCAGAAGTAAAATTCCATGTTCACTAGTAATTATTGATGAAGCAAGAGATGTAACACGATCGATTATTAGTCTGCAGACATCCATTGAACCGAACCTCACCCCAATCAATTTCAGCTCATCTGCATACAGTCTAATCTTCGTCCCATAAAACTGCTCATCTATAACTGAGAATCCCTCCAGAACATTACTCATTTGCAAGAAAACATATTCCCCTTCATCATGAAAAAGAAGGCAACGATTTGGTGAATTGAAGCCAGAGCAGGTTTTCATCCATTTCCCAACTCTTATGCTCTCTATGAATGTTGCGGGCATCTTGACTTTCTTAACATGCAAGGTCCGGATCCATTCAAGTAGCAAAAGTGCCTGATCTACTTTTAATTCCGAGGAAGCCACCAGCAATGCCAGGTCCGGAGGATGTAGTTCCGGCAAGTCCTTGGCTTTCATATACTTCATTAGAAAGTTGAGTAGATCTTCCCTCTGTGTATGCTCCCCGGCAAAAGTACCGCTTTCAGCATATGACTCCCCTAAATCAATGAACTTGTTTTCTATAAATGGATTGTAACCCATCAGCTTCACCCAATCACTTCCGGATGCAGGAACAAGAATTTCAGTCCAATCCACACATATTTCACCACGACCATCAATTACGGGCATGAACTCACAGACACTGTAAACCTGTGACTCAGTGATGAAATTCTTCACATGGGAGTGATAAAGAAAGTG
This sequence comes from Liriodendron chinense, assembly GCA_003013855.2. Classification (NCBI taxonomy): domain Eukaryota; kingdom Viridiplantae; phylum Streptophyta; class Magnoliopsida; order Magnoliales; family Magnoliaceae; genus Liriodendron; species Liriodendron chinense. The sequence continues at coordinate 17,279 of PVNU02001707.1, read as the reverse complement.
GGCAAGTAATTTCACAAGTTTTTGGTCACCTTTTGTACTTATCAAATCCTGAACGATACAAATGGAATCATAAACAGTAGTAGATACCACATTCGCATCATTAGACAGCCAAGTACGCAGGAAGAGGCTTCTGACATGGCTTACAAGAGCCACCTGTACAGAATTGTATAAGAAACAAAGACCATCTGAGCACCCAAACTCCATGTTCCACTTATTAAGCCAGGCATGTTGCTGAGAGTCCAAAGCATAGCAAACCTTTGCTGTCTGTTTAGTATAAGAAATACTACTAAACATCTGCTTCCTCTCCGGGGTAATGTATCCGATAAGAGGGATGCTACTTACCTCATTTTTACAGCCAATAATTATCCAGTTATCAGCAATAAAGAAAAGTAGCTCTATGTAAACTTCTGCAGAAGCTTGCGGTGCAAGTTTGCAGCCTTTGATGCAATTCTCGTACCAATTACGTTCAGAATCTGCAGGTACCACTCCAAGAAAATGCAGAGCCGTATCGTATACTGTGAGATCAAGGGAAGAATGCAAAACAAACTTCCCGCTGGAGTAAATACTCTTCAAAGATATCCCTTCTTCCTTTGCCTGATCAAGGAGTTTCCGGAAAGCAGGCAGGAGTCTCCTTGCATTGGTAGGTATACAGAAGACCCGTTTATCATCAGAAAAAGATTCATAACGCACAATACACTGCTTTTTTAGCATGGTTCTTATGGTCTCCCTCACATTGTTGAGTTCTGCAACAGAGGACGCCTGAACTGGCAAGAACTCAAACATCAAGGCCTCAGAAAGATGGGTGCTCCCTTCAGATTTCATGCAAGCAACAAATGCATTGACAAATGCAGAAGGAACGAAATCTAGAATGCCCAAGTTCCATTTATTATCCAAAAGTATGGTTTCTCTCGATGATGATAGTATAAAATCAGCTTGAATTATGAAGTTGAAATTGGTGACCATAGCTGTTGGCAGAAAGGCATAGATACCTGCAGAAGATGTTCCTCTTTTCAGTCTCTCTCCAAATGGGAAAGCGAGTGAAATCACCCATTCCTCCATCTCATTCCTACCATCCACCTTTGCCTCGGGCTTCACCGGAAATGCCTGTCTCCATATATAGTATAAGCACTTATTCTCATCAGTTCCCTCTTGAACTGAAAGGTGTAGAATACATGAATTTGCTCTTTTTTCCTTGAAGCTTAGAGGATCAGTCTCACTGGAGATTGATATTTCTGAGAAAGTGTCTGCAGTATGAGAATCACCATTGCTTTCACGCACTGCTAGCTTTTTAATTTTAGATAAGAAAAGCAGAAGTTCGGGGTGCACTTCTGAGAGTTGTTTCTTCACAGCTTCCACCTTCTCGGACTTAAGAGGGAGAACAATTGTGGTTGTTGGGAGGGTCTTAGAAGAACCATACATGCTCCATAGCTCTGAAACCATTGGTTTTGCATCAACCCATTCGGGGACGATGTAACCAATACCACAATCAGGGTTGGGGTCTTCACTGAACCTGATCTGATAGCCATTGCTAAATATGTATGGATGTGCACAAACAAGGAACACGCTCTTGAATCCAATTCCTGGAAATAAGAAGGGATGCTTTAGTACCTCTGGTTAAACATGACCATTGATTCCATTAATCAACTGAAGTATTTGTTCATCTAATTTGGATGTGCATTAACTGGAAGAATGAGATTTTACAGGCTTGAGTGACCTTGCTCAAGCATATTATTACTAGTTCTACTTCTACCAAGGTTGTTATATATTTTGATGCCATTATTTTATGAATTTATATCCACCGAAGCCAATCCTCCCAAACCCATAAACTACAGTTTAACATGTACCCCGCCCCACTGGTCTAATACACAACCTATATTTAGGTTGTCTCATGGAGAGTAGGAAATCAAGGATATTGAAATGAAATTAAGCTTACCTTTCTCTCCGATATATCCTTCTTGTCGCTTCCCTTTCTTGGTCGATCTGCCAATGCTGCAGATTGACTCAATGTTCTTCTTGGAAAAGCCAACCTCATTGTTGAAAACAAGCAGCGTTGCAGTAGCACCAGTGCCTGTAATGTCTTTAGAAGTAATCACGAATTCAAGAGATGGGTCTACTCCGGGTTGGTATTCATTGTCTTCAGCATTCTGAAAAGAAAAAAGAAAAAAGAAAGAAAGAAAAGAAGAGACAAAAAAGAAGAAGAAGAAGAAAATTGAGCAAAACCAACCAATGTTCTCAGCTCAGGGCTAGCTAATGTTGGCTCCGGTAATAAAAGAATATAGAAAGATATGGGTCAACTTTCAATTCTTCTTCTAGGAGATGGAATGTTTGAAACCAGAATGTGATAATTAAAGAGAGGTTATGATTCTTGAGGTAATAGACTACGCTGGCTTGTCCATGGCACTTTAGTTGGGCTAGCATTTTTTATAGGTGGGGCCACATTTCAGATATTCAAATCATTTATCAAGTGGGACATAACATTGATGGGGATGGAAAACAATCTCCTTCATCAAACAATCTGACCTGCAATCAGTGGACATTTACCTGTTGCATAGTGACCATTTGCTATATATTGGATTGAACCATCCATTTGTGGACCAATGGGTCTGTGTGTTTTCTCAGCATTGCCTATCCACGATGGGGCCCATCAAATCCGGGCCACTTATGGTGGGCACCAATGTACAGATTGCTGTAAACTTCCTACTAATTCTTAAAAACTACCTTTTCCAATTGAGTTTTGCATCTGTTAACGTGAATACAGAAGATCCACCAATATTCTTTGATTCTCAGTTAGCCATAGACGGTTAAAAATCATAACAAGGAGAAAGAAAGAGTTTGTTGGTGGACTCTTCAAACTGTGCTGAAACAGGGACCCACGACCAGTCGGCCGACCGGTTGAATTACGGACTAGGTGTGCAGTGAAGACGCTGGACAGTCTTCAGGCGTTTCAGACCGGTCGGTGGTGTGCTCCGACTGGTCGGCTGTTGAGGTGGGGTAGGTCAAATTTATAAGTTTCCTCTCTGTAGGATTTCGCGCCATGTGCGACCGGTCACGGGTCGGTCACGACCGGTCGTGCACAATGGCAGTGTTTTGCATGGTTATGCAAATCTGCGTAAGTTGTTTCTAATTTTGGGATTCCTTCTATATAAGGGGTTGTAACCGGGATTAGGAGTAATCCTAAGGTGTTGAAGGTTTTCTAATTGTATTAGGGTGAGGGGAGAGTGTTTTGTGAGAGAGAAAGCTTGGGTTTTCTCTTGGGTTTCCTTGCTTATGGGTAGTTCATCTTTATAATATTCTGATTCATAGTATATTCGCTTTGTGCAGTGGTTTTTTACCCATTAAGGGGATTTTCCATGTAAAATTGGATTGTCTCTGTGTGGTTGATTGCGTGTGGGTGTGATTGCATTGTGTTGCTCGTTTGATTCCATACTCTGTGTGTTGACTAGCTTGTTTCCCTGCCGGTTTTCCCAACAACTGGTATTAGAGTTATTGTTGGGGGTGGAGCAGAATTCGGATATGAGACAAGAGCATGACATTGAGCACGAGATTCGACATAGAGAAGTTCTTCGGCAAAAATAACTATGAACTATGAAAGGTGAAGATCAAATCCCTCCTAGTTCAGCAAGGGCTTAAGGAAGCTCTTAAGAAGCGACCTGAGGGTATGAAAGAGGATGAGTGGAAGAAGCTCAACAAGAAGGCCAGAACCTCGATCCTGTTGTGCCTAACGGATGATGTCCTCTACCACGTCATGAAGGAGAAGATAATGGCTGATACAATGGCTAAGCTAGAGAAAGTGTACATTAAGAAATCTTTAGAAAACCGGATGTATTTGTTGATGTAGTTGTTCACCTTGAAGATGGAGGAGGGGACGGATGTGGAGGACCCCATTAGCACGTTTAATCGGCCGGTTTGCAAGTTGGTGGAGATAGATGGACCGATGAAGGATTAATATCAAGCATGCATCCTATTGAATTCTCTTCCAGAATCATATGAGTCATTCAGGAACTCTTTGTGCACAGAGAGGGAGACCATTAACGTTAAGACCGTTATCTCAGCCCTCCAGTCGGGGGCAATGAGAAAAATAAGCGGTAACATGGGTTCTCGTTCTTCCTCAGAAGTACTGATTATAAGGGGAAGAAATTCTGAGCATGGTGGAGAATATTTTAAATCGGGATCTAAAACCAACGGCAAAGGAAATGCCAAGGTGCAGTGTTGGAATTGTGGTCAGGAGGGCCACATGAAGAAGGATTGTTAGAATCCCAAATCGAAGCAAGAGAAGACTGGAAATTCTTCTGGAGAGGGAGCTAATACCGTATAGGACAATGGTGATCTTTGTGAAATACTGACTATATCCGGAAATGGGTATCTCTATAGAGAGTGGATCTTGGATTCAGGTGCATCATGTCATGTTTGTCCTGACCGGAGTTCATTCATGACATACAGAGCGTATGATGGTGGATCGGTGTTTGTGGGCGATGGCTAGGCTCGTAAGGTGGTGGGTATTGGTACGGTGCGCATCAGGATGTTCGATGGGATCGAACAAGTCCTGAAAGATGTAAAGCATGTCCCCGAGATGAAGAAGAATGTGATCTCTCTTGGTGCATGCAAGGCAAAAGGGCGCAGGTTCATTGACCGCGATCGGTATTGTAAAGTGTTGAAAGGAGCACTTGTGTGGATGAAGGCAAGGAGGTGTGACCATCTTTACAAGTTGGTTGGGAGCACGTTTCATAGTAGAGCTATGGGATCGCCAACAGGATCTACAGTTGCTCGTATGTGGCAAGTACCCAAGGTCCACTTGAGAAAAGTAGCAAAGGGTGTGAAAGTGCAAGGATAGGGTTAATGGAGGCATGAGAAGCGATGGAGCTATGTTGAAGTTGAGATGATGAAGAACACAAGGAAGGTTGAATTCGACGTTCGAAGCCTTAGTGGAGATTGTTAGTGGAGTCTTCAAACTTTGCTGAAACAGGGACCCACGACGGGTCAACCGACCAGTCGAATTACGGACTGGGTGTGCACTGAAGACGTTAGACAGTCTTCAGTCGTTTCAAATCAGTCGCCGACCGGTAGGTGGTGTGCTCCGATCGGTCTGCTGATCGATTGACTGTTGAGGCATAACAGGTTGAATTTAGAAGATTCCTCTCGAGATGGTCTTGCACCATGTGCGACCGATCGTGCACAATGACGGTGTTTTGTATGGTTACGCAAATCTGCGTAAGTTGTTTATAATTTCGGGATTCCTTCTATATAAGGGGGTTGTAATCGGGATTAGGAGTAATCCTAAGGTGTTCAAGGTTTCCTAATTGTATTAGGGTGAGGGGAGAGTGTTTTGTGAGAGAGAAAGCTTGGGTCTTCTCCTGGGTTTCCTTGCTTGTGGGTAGTTCATCTCTTTAATCTTCTGATTCATAGTGGATTCACTTTGTGCCATAGTTTTTTACCCGTTGAGGGGTTTTTCCACGTAAAATCGGTTTGTCTCTGTGTAGTTGATTGTGTGTGGGTGTGATTGCATTGTGTTGCTCGTTTGATTCCATACTCTGTGTTGATTGGCTTGCTTACGCTACCAGTTTTCCCAACAAAGTTGACAGACTATTATGGAGAGATGGACTACTAAAAGAGCTTTTATAACATAGAACGTCTCACAACTAGCAGCGTGGGTCACATCATGGTGTGTATGACCTCCAACCCTTCCAGTAGGATCAAACCACCATGAAGTTGGGCAAATCAAAATACAATCATCAACAGGGCCACACCATAGAAAGCAATGGCTAGCCACCCAAAACCTTCCAAATTCATGTGGGGGACAACTTGACAATTGGATGGGCCTTATTTTTGGGGCTTCACATTTTCATGGTGAGGCAACCTTGTCGGATAGATTTGACGCCATAGACACACCACAGTGGGCCCCAAATGCATCTGGTTGCAAGGATTTTCATAATCTACAACTAGTTGTGATAGTGGTTCCTGTGGTTGACATAAACCATTGATATAATGATCCTGATAATGATGGATGGCCCATGCATCAAACACCCCCACAATGGAAGCATTCTAACCCTCTAATAAGTGACCAACAAATAGATGGTGGAGAAGTAAAATAAGAATCACATTAAACTGAACTTATAATTTTGGTGACTTCTGGGGATGGGCCATCCACTGGGCTCCATTAAAACAGTTTCAGTTGATGGGGTTTTCCTCCTCAGGAGTTGAGGAGAGAGAGTGCAGTCTCGGGGTTATCGGGCAACCAAAATTCACCCGGAAGAAGCAGTTGGTCCCTGGACAGTTTTGAAGACTGTCCGACCATGTTGGATCGGGTGACCAAAATTCGACGGATTTTGGATTTGTCGGGCACCCTACGAATCCGCTGTTTCCTAGTTTGGGTCTAACTCTTGCATGGGGCTATATATTGGCTTCCAATTCGAGACCTAAGTATCCTAATAGGAGGTTTACACGTCCAAGGTGAGAGAGAGAAAAAAAGAGGAAGAAAGAGAGAGAGAAGAAGCTTGTAGGAAGAGGAGATTTTTGTTACTGAAGGAGATCACTGTGCAGTCGACATCTCGAGTTCTTTTACGTCTTCATACTTGGTGATATATCTTAGTTTCATTTCCTTTTATTGTTTATCTACTCCTGCATGAGTGAAGAAGGTTTGATCCAAGCGGGTTGTGCTTGAGATCAAGGTGTAAACAGTTTACTACAAAGTAGATTGTTTTTCTGGACGAGTTCCCGTGGTTTTTACCTCTTTGAGGGTTTTCCACATAAAAATCTCTTGTGTCGTGTGGCTGATGATTTGATCTTGTTTATTTCATTATCACATCACATAATTCACGTGGTTGGGGGGGGCAAGACCTTAAGGTTTTGTGCAACACACCCAACACCAATCACTGAACTGCCAGTCCCACCTACCCAAACTGAAATCTCAAATGGCTCTATACAAACTTCAGCTGGAGATTGTATGCTCATGCTAAAGATGAACTACAGATTCTTCTCCTCCACCACTTGTTTTATGGTTCATTCAAGTATTCGGTTATGACAAGTGAGGCCCATGTTTTTGTAATCCATACCATCGGTTTGTTGTGTCCGACCGTTGATAGACGATGTGCCAAAAATCTCCCACATGCAATGATCCTAACCTTTATATTCATGGCCTAATGGAAGATAGTTGAGAAATGCAGCAAAGGTCCACATTAAAATAGGGGACCGAACAGACCAATGGTCTAGATTACAGAGGCATGGGGAGCAGATTAGGTGAGACCCCGAATCCACTGAGGTGGGTGGGACCCCTGACTGTGGGGGCCACTGTGATACATGTGACTACATCCACGCCGTCCATCTGTATTGAAAGTTCATTTTAGGGCATGATCCAAAAAATGAAGCAGTTCCAAATCCCGGATGGGCCATAGCACAGGAAACAGTGGTGACTGACCATTAAAAACTTTCTGTGGGCCACAAAAGCTTTGGATCAAGATGATATTTATGTGGTCTCTTCATCTAGGTGTTTGTGACCTTATCAACAGGTTGGATGGCAAATAAACATTCCGGTGGAATCCATGAAGTTTTCAATGGTAGACATTCAATCACGACTGTTTCTGTGGTGTGCTCCACCTAAGATTTGAGTCGCCTTCATTTTTGGACGGTGTGGATTTAAGAGACATACATCATTGTGAGCCCCACATTCAGGGGTCCCACCCGCCTCGGTGGATCAGGGGTCTCACCTAATAAGCTCCCGAGGCATGGCCCCACTTGTTAGAACTGGAAAAACAAGTATACTGCACAAAGGCCCGAGGATCAACTTCATCAATGAAATCTGAAAATAGGATTTCTGAAATCCCACCAAAATTTTTAGCAGTATGTTGGCGATGGATGGTTCAATACCCACGAAAAAAAGGGAAATGAAAGATATGTATCTCTCTCTACATGAAAGAGATGGGTCATAAAACAAAAGGGCTTTTCAGTTCTCAGCTCCTCTGTTTTCTACTTGTTTGGATAAATGAGAAGAGGAAGGAGGAAAAAGGAACCTGCAGGAGTTCCATCAGAAAATGAACATCTTTTGTGTACAACTCCGCTGCTAGATTTCTCACGGCATGGTGCAGGTCTTCCGTGAGTGGGTTACGCCCTCCTCCTATGGAGAATTTCGGCCGCCGGATCTCTTGTACGTGTTGCTTTGCTGCTGTTGTTGGAGTGGCCATGGGTTTTCTTGAATATGGCCAGAGAAATGGCTGAGAGAGAGAGAGAGAGAGAGAGAGAGAGAGAGATTTTCTTACACAAGGCCAGAGAAATGGTTCCCAAAAGAAGAGAGAGAGGAGACGGTTGATATCTTGAAGAAAGATTTGAAAAGACGATGGACGGTTATTACATCTTTCCCGGGAAAAGCAACCATGAAATGCCACTGTGAAATGCCTAGTATTTCTAAAATACCACCTTCTTCTGACCGACGCGGATTGCGTACTGACTAACTCATGCACTATATCGCACTGAGTAAACTCTTTGGGGCCCACCTGCTATGTATGCTTATTATCCATTCCGTCCACCCGTTTTAAAAGCTCATTTTATGGCATGTTGCCAAAATCGAAGCATATAAAAAGCTCTCAGGTGGACAACACCACAAGAAACAAGAAACAGTGGGAATAATAACATCCTAGGCCCAACAGTGATTTTTATTTGTCATCCAACCTGTTCATATGTTCAAAAAGCTGTGTATTCAGGGAAAACACAAATTTCATCTTGATCCGATACTTCTGTAGCCCCGAAAGGCTTTCAACGGTAGGTGTTCAGTTCTCACTATTTCCTGTACTGTGGTCCATTTTAACTTTGTATATACTAGAATTTTGGTATCATAAACTAAAATTAGATGAAAAAAATGGATATACGGCATAGATAAGACACATACATCACAGTGGGCCCCACAGAGTTTACTCAGTACGCGATCTGGGTCCTGCTCCCGTGGCACGGTACCGGCCTGGTGGGTCATAATCTACCGTTGCTTCTGCTAGCTGATAGTACGGATTCAACGGATACCTGACACATGTATGCAATAGAATGCATCCAATCAAAAGGAATGAAACGTGTTTACCACTAAACACTGGAGTCCTGGGGAGTGGATTAAGTGAGGCCCAGATCCACCGAGGTGGGCGGGACCCCTACTGTGGAGCTCACAGTGATTTATTGAGGCAGGGAGGACGTGGTAGGTCGATCACGGTCTCCCTAACCGATAGTTTCTCAAATCCACGAGAAGAAATAAAAGATAAAAAGAGGAAATAAATTCCAAATAATTGATTTATTGATAATTGAATGAATAAGAACGAAATTACAATGCATATAAATAGGAAACTAAACCCTAGGTAAAGTATCAGAATCCAATTTCAACTTAAACTCCTAGCAAAACGCAACTTACTATAAATAGTAAACTTACTATTTATAGAAGTCGTTCAATCCTACTAGAACTCTTGGTTTTCGGCCAAAAATAGAAAGTTTTCAAACGGCCTCAACCACGTTGTTCTACTAAATATTCTAAGCCCTTTTCATGTTGAACACTAACTCTAAAGCCCTACAGATGCAAAGTTATGATCGAATTAAAACTTACTATAAATAGTAAAACTGAAAATAAACTAGCCTAATGACCGTCGATACGGTCGATTCTCGCGATTCCGGCTTGGGCAACCTGGCGTAGCGGGTTGGTTGGCTAAAGTATATCGAGCTACCCCAAATTGATATATTATACGTTCCGTAACTCATTCCGGATTGTGAGATATGACCGATTTACGGTCCTGACGGTCCGGATCACTTTCAACCCCGAACGGTCTTCTTTTGCTCCATCTAGGCCATGAAATAATCAGCGACCCGTTCTACATTAGTCTCCTCCACTTCGAAAGAACTCGACCCCGAGTTCTCGTCCAGCTTTGGTTCATGATATTCGTACAGATCTGCCACGTTGAAAGTCCTTGAAATCTCCATGTCATCCGGAAGATCAACAACGTAGGCATTGTCATTGATCTTGCGAATGATCGGTACCGATCCAATCTTCTTTTGCTTCAACTTGTTGTAGGTCCCGGTAGGAAATCGCTCTTTACGTAGGTGGACCATCACCTGATCACCTATTTCGAACACTTTGGCGCGCCGATGCTTGTCGGCCGCTTCTTTGTACTTTTCGTTCGAAGCCTGTAATTTGTTGCGCACGTCTGCATGTATGTCCATGATTCGGTCTGCCATATGTTCAACTGTAACGCTCATGCCCGGAAGCTTGGGCAGGGGAACCAAATCGAGTGTGTGACGAGGAACGCACCCATAAACAATCTGGAACGGAGATTTTCCTGTCGATCGGTTTACCATGTTGTTGAACGCAAACTCTGCTTGAGCCAGGGCCATGTCCCACTGCTTCGGTTTGTCACCTGAAAGGCAACGGATGAGATTCCCCAATGTGCGGTTGACGACCTCAGTCTGTCCATCTGTTTGTGGATGATAAGCACTGCTGAAGTGAAGTCGTGTACCGAACCGATTCCACAAGGCTCGCCAAAAGTGGCTAACGAACTTTGTGTCCCGGTCTGAAGTGATCGTCTTAGGAATCCTATGTAGTCGCACAACCTCTCTGAAGAAAAGGTTCGCAACGTGTATCGCATCAAAGGTCTTCTTGCACAGAATGAAGTGTGCCATCTTGGAGAATCGGTCTACCACCACGAACACTGAGTCCATGCCGCGTTGTGTTCGTGGGAGCCCTAATATAAAATCCATAGATAAATCCTCCCAAGGGGCATCTGGCACGGGTAATGGCGTGTAAAGACCTGTATTTTGAGATTGTCCCTTAGCGGTTTGACAAATATGACATCGTTGTACCGCCCTGCCAACATCACGAGCAAGTTGCGGCCAGTAATACCGCTTTTCCACCATCGCTCGAGTCTTATCTCGTCCTAGATGACCACCGAGGCCACCGCCGTGCAGCTCGATAATAATTTTATCCCGTAACGAACTTTGCGGGATGCAAAGTCGATTTCCTTTGAAGAGGAAACCATCTTGAATTAGAAGGTCACTCGAGTGCCCCTCTTGGCACTTTTTCCACGCATCTGCAAAATCCTCGTCTTTGGCATAAAGTTCCTTGAGATAGTCGAATCCGATCACCTCATTGCTCACTGTAATAAGAAGGGATGCACGTCGACTTAGTGCATCTGCCACCTTGTTTTGCTGCCCTGATTTGTGTTTCAGAACGAACGTGAATTCCTGTAAAAACGAAATCCATCTAGCATGCATACGATTCACATTAGTCTGAGTATTGATAAATTTTAAGGCCTGATGATCAGTGTACAGTATAAATTCCCTTTGAATAAGATAATGGCGCCAATGGCGCAGTGCCTGAACCACTGCATATAATTCAAGTTCATAGGTCGACCACTTCTGTCGTGCGTCGCTGAGTTTCTCACTGTAAAAGGCAACCGGCCTGCCCTCCTAAGAAATGACTCTCCCAATGCCGACAATAGATGCATCGCATTCTACCTCAAATAGCTTATCGAAGTTAGGGAGTACCAGGACCAGGGTAGTGGACAACCGATGTTTAATTTCTGCAAAGCTCTTCTCAACCCCATCAGTCCATTGAAACGGACCCTTCTTCATACAGTCGGTAATCGGCGCGACGATACTGCTAAAGTTCCGCACAAATCGACGATAGAAGGTCGCCAACCCATGAAAACTTCGTACCTCATGAATGTTTGTCGAAGTCGGCCAATCCCGAATAGCTCGAACTTTTTCTTCGTCCACTCGGATACCCGTGGACGACACAATGAACCCCAGAAACAATAATTGATCAGTTAAGAAGCTACACTTTTTCAGATTTAAGTATAGCTTGTTGTTGACCAACACTTGTAGCACTTTTCTGATGTGGGTCATGTGCTCTGTTTCATCCTGACTGTATATTAGAATGTCGTCAAAGTAAACGACAACGAAACGGCCAATGAACGGCTTCAACACTTGGTTCATTAAACGCATGAAGGTACTTGGTGCGTTGGTCAAACAGAAAGGCATAACCAGCCACTCATATAGCCCTTCCTTAGTCTTGAAGGCCGTTTTCCACTCGTCACCTGGCTTAATACGGATTTGATGGTATCCACTCCGTAAGTCCAGTTTCGAGAACACCTTGGAGCCCTCGAGCATGTCCAGCATGTCATCCAACCGCGGTATTGGAAATCGATATTTAACTGTTATTTTATTGATCGCGCGGCTATCGATGCACATACGCCATGTTCCGTCCTTCTTTGGGGTAAGGAGTGCCGGAACGGCACACGGGCTCATGCTCTCTTTAATAAGACCCTTACGGATCAGTTCCTCCACCTGTCCCTGTAAAATTTCACACTCTTTCGGACTCATCCGATAGTGCGGTCGGTTGGGTAGACTGGACCCTGGGATAAGGTCGATGTGATGTTGTATGTCTCGCATGGGAGGCAACTCATCAGGTAACTCTGCAGGCCAAGTACTTCGAAATTCTTCCAGCAGCGGTTTAAGGCGTTGAGGAATATTAGAGGATCCTGGCTCCTCGCCTTTTACCATAACGGCATAAATCTCGCCTGTTTCCTTTGATTCCTTAACAAACTCGCGAATGGTAAGGAGAGAGTTCCTCTCCACTTTAGAAGCTTCAGGGTGTTTGTCTGGTATCATAGGGGCCAAAACAATTTTCCGACCATCCTTGGTGAACATGTATATGTTTTCCCGTCCACTATGGGTCACATTTCGATCCGATTGCCATGGCCGCCCAAGTAACATGTGGCAGGCTTCCATGTCAACCACATCACAGAGGACCTCATCCTTATAGCTTTTACCAATGGAAAATGAAATAATGCATTGATGAGTTATCTTGGTTTCGTTCACCTTCTTGATCCAGCCGATAGAGTAAGGGGTAGGGTGCTTCGTCATAGGCAGATGTAACTTATCTACCATAATTCTCGAGACAATATTTTCGCTACTCCCACTGTCTATGATCACGTCACAGACTTTGCCCTGCACGGTGCACTTTGTGCGAAAAATATTATGTCGTTGTGGGTGCACTTCCTTCTTGGGGGCGTAAAGTAGTCGTCTTACTACTAGCGATTCCCCATGATCTTCAGTCAGCCAATCGACATCTTCTGTGTCCCCCTCTTCGGCCTGTTCCAATTCAGGGTTATCTTCTGTTGACTCACCTTCCACGCCGCCTTCATTCGTAGTTAAGTGTGCTGCAGGGCGTTGAGGACAAGCGTTCGACCAGTGACCTGGTTGGCCACAACGGAGACAATGGTCTGGTCTTGGCCGACCATATGGGTTGGGGATCCTGCTGGAACCCGCTGTAGTGGAAGCTGTACGTTGAGGTCTTGAGGAACCGCTTTCCCAGTCCCGGTTCGTGACCGTAGGAGGTTGAGGACGCCCTCCTATAAGCTCCTTGCCTTTGGCCAACGTTGTATCTTGAGTGGGCCCGGTGTTGGGATTTCGTGTTGCCGGATAGGGTCGAGCAGGGGGCCATGACAACTGTGTTTCTGCTCGAGTGGCCACTTGATTGGCCTCACTCAACGTCCAAACTGGATGCATCTGGACTCGATCCTGGATTGCAAATCGCAACTCACCAATGAATCGTGATACTTGTTGTGCCTTTGATTCCGATAAATTATTCCGTGTAGCCAATCGTTGGAATTCTTCAAGATATTCGGCTACGGTTCTATTTCCCTGACGACAATTTTGTTATTGTTGGAACAAAATTTGTTCATAGTCGTTAGGGAGGAATCGAGCTCTAAGAAGCTGTCTCATCCGAGGCCATGTTCGGATGGGTGTCTTATTCTGACGGGTGCGGGAAACCTTTAGGTTTTTCCACCATGCTGAAGCACCGAATTTAAACTTATATGCAACTAGTTTTACCTTCTTGTCGTCCGGCACTTCCATATAGTCGAAGTATCGCTCGACCTCTGCCAGCCAGTCGAGGAACTCCTCTATTCGAAGTAGGCCATTAAAGCTGGGAAGATCAGCTTTGCCCCGATAATCTCGTTCTGCTCGTTCCACACGCTCATTCCCTAGCGCCGGTCGTCGTACGAATATGTCTTCGACCTCGTCATCGCTTGGTTCTGAATCGTCTGGCGTAACCCTACGGTTATCCACCTGGGGTGTTCTACGGACAACAGGATTGTCCCGTATAACAACTGTTGGTGGTTGTTAATCGCCTTGGGCTCGAAGAGGAGCTAGCGATGCTGCAATCTGGTCGAGGGTCGCCTGTATACCTTGCAGGATCAACCGGTTCTCCCGTCGTGCTGCTTCGAATGCTGCCTCGAAGGCTGTCGCCGTTAGATAGTCCCTTGGAGCACTGTCCTTAGGATGAGGATCCAACCCTTCATTAGAGGTCATCGTCCTGAGGAAGAAACCTCTCTCTGATACCAATGACGTAGGGAGGACGTGGTAGGTCGATCACCGTCTCCCTAACCGATAGTTTCTCGAATCCACGAGAAGAAATAAAAGATAAAAAGAGGAAATAAATTCCAAATAATTAATTTATTGATAATTGAATGAATAATAACGAAATTACAATGCATATAAATAGGAAACTAAACCCTAGGTAAAGTATCAGAATCCAATTCCAACTTAAACTCCTAGAAAACGCAACTTACTATAAATAGTAAACTTACTATTTGTAAAAGTCGTTCAATCCTGCTAGAACTCTTGGTTTTCGGCCAAAAATAGAAAGTTTTCAAACGGCCTCAACCACGTTGTTCTACTAAATATTCTAAGCCCTTTTCATGTTGGACACTAACTCTAAAGCCCTACAGATGCAAAGTTATGATCGAATTAAAACTTATTATAAATAGTAAAACTGAAAATAAATTAGCCTAATGACTGTCGATACGGTCGATTCTCGCGATTCCGGCTTGGGCAACCCGGTGTAGCGGGGTTGGTTGGCTAAAGTAGCTCGAGCTACCCCAAATTGATATATTATACGTCCCGTAACTCATTCCGGATTGTGAGATACGACCGATTTACGGTCCTGACGGTCCGGATCACTTTCGACCCCGAACGGTCTTCTTTTGCTCTATCTGGGCCATGAAATAATCAGCGACCCGTTCTACATCATTTATATTCCTTAAATCCACACCGTCCAACCATTTTGAAAGCTCATTTTAAGTCATGGTGCCAAAAATAAAGCTGACTCCAAGTCTTACGTGGACCAACTTCATGGATTCCACCGGAATGTTTATTTGCCATCCAATTTGTTGATAAGGTGACAAACACTTGATAATCACCATTATTTTCTATGGTATGGTCCACCTGATATTTGGATCTACCTTATTTTTTAGCTCATACCTTAAAATGATCTAGAAATGTGTACGGAAGGCGTAGATAAAACAAATAGTGGGCCCACATAACTATTCTGTCACGGACGAGCACCCAGCTGGATAGTGGAGGGGTCACTACAGAAACGAGTCGCTAAAATACGAACGCTCACTGGATTCTGACACTATCGCTACTGGACAGTGCTCTGCGGGCCCTACCATGATGTATGTGATTTATCCGTGCCGTCCATCTGCTTTAGATCATTATTTCATGGCTCTATCCCAAAAAACCAATTAGGTAAATCCAAATCTCATGTATACCTTGCTACAAGAAAACAGTGGTGATTCAATGCCCACCATTAAAAACTTCGAAGGACCCTCTGTAGTATTTATTTTCCATCAGATCTGTTGAATATCAACCTGATCCAAAAGCTTTGTGGCCCACAAGAAGTTTTTAATGTTGAGCCTTCAATCACCACTTTTTCTTGTGGTGTGGTCCACATGAGATTTGGATCTGCCTCATTTTTTTTTTATTTATGTCCTAAACTGATCTTTAAAATAACAGACTGCGGGGATAAAACACATAAATTATGATGGGTTCCACGTAACACGGACCAGTAGTAATCAGTTTGCAATCCACGTCCCTAAAAATACAACTTTCTTTCTTTTTACGAGGAATTAAAGAAGAAAGGACACACTCCAGGGGGTACGGACTCAGATTGCGCAGTGAAGAGCACAGCACCGAGTTGGGTGTTGACGTGGCAAACTTCTGTGGCCCCACCATGATGTATGTCTTACATCCACACCGTCCATCCATCTTTCCAGGTCATTTTATAGCATGAATATATAAAAAAAAAATGAGGCACATAGGAAGCATGAGTGAACCACCCAGAAGAAAGTGGGGACAACGATGCCCACCATCAAAACCTTCCTAGGGCCACCATGATGTTTATTTGGCATTCAGACTGTTCATTAGGTCAATCTAGACGAAGGTAAAATATAAATATGAGCTTATCCAAAACATATGTGGCCCAAATAAGTTTTGGATGGTAGGAGTAGATTTCTCATAAGCATCACAGTGGGCCCTACCTATATTTCTAGCGTAGGGATGCCTAGGCAATCCGTGTCCCATTCCTGTGTGATTTCTTGCGTAAGGATTTCCTGCACTGGGAACCAAAGTAAGGCTTGCAGTATTTTTTTTTTTTTTTGTGATAAATCCACCTCGTCCATCCGTTTTAGGATCTAATTTTAGGACATGAGAACAAAAATGAACAGGATACAAGACTCAAGTGGATCTCACTGAAGGAAAATGTGGGTAGGTAAATTACTACCGTTGAAACCTCCCTGAGTCTACAGTGATGTTTATATGACATCCATACCGTTCATAATGAACCGGAAACGCAAATATGATCCTGATTGGAAACTCCTGTGGCTCTACAAGTATTTCAACTGTGGACATTTAATCCTCACATTTTCGGCCCACTTGACTCTTGGATCCAGTTCATTTTTGTTCTCATGTCGTAAAATGAGCTTCTAAAAACGGATGGACAGGGTGAATTTATCAAAAAACATCACCGTGTGGCCCCACCTTAATTCTCAGCTGAGGAACTTCCTGTGCAAGAAAGAAAAGAGAAAGAAAGTGTATTTTAGTTCAATGAGTTTTTTAAAGTTTAAAGGGAAAACAATAATTTTGAGGAGTATGCAGGCTAAAATTTCTCTAATTCATTTATGTACTGGGCTCTGTACTGTATAACGGGAGCAGATTAGGCGTTATCCGTGTTGGGCTTGGACGCCTCAAACCTTCAAGCATGAAGACCATCGATCGGCCGGCCGACCGGTCGGTCACGTTTGAATCAAGACAGCAGGACTTCTGGAGCGTTCTTTGGGCCATCCGACCGGTCGGCCGACCGGCCGGTGGGGAGGGTCCGACTAGTCGGTCGACCGGTCGGGTAGTTTCCTTTTTGGACTTGGTTTCTTGCACGGTTTTGCGAAAGGAGTTTCTAATTTCGGTTTTTCTCCTATTTAAGGAGA
>PVNU02001705.1:25000-28053 GCA_003013855.2 Liriodendron chinense | reverse complement strand
GTTGATAGGGCAGAAATTTGAATGATGCGTCGCCAGCACGAGGGCCGTGCGATCCGTCAAGTTATCATGAATCATCAGAGCGACGGGCAGAGCCCGCGTCGACCTTTTATCTAATAAATGCATCCCTTCCAGAAGTCGGGGTTTGTTGCACGTATTAGCTCTAGAATTACTACGGTTATCCGAGTAGCAGTTACCATCAAACAAACTATAACTGATTTAATGAGCCATTCGCAGTTTCACAGTCTGAATTAGTTCATACTTACACATGCATGGCTTAATCTTTGAGACAAGCATATGACTACTGGCAGGATCAACCAGGTAGCAGCCCTTCGCGACGCCCGCGCCGCCGGCGTCCCGACCGAGGGGTCGGGGCGGCGGAGCGGGCCGTCCTTCGCTGGGAGCGACGGAAGGAAGAGACGGGGGCACGAGCCCGACCGACAGCATCCTCCGCATCCGAAAGCACGCACGGGCGCTGCGAGCCGAGGCGACCGTCGATCGACGGAGCCGCGGACGCACAGCCACCGCTTCGAGGCCCGCCTCACGGCGCCCCGCGACGGCGGGAGCGAGAGGCGGGAGAAGCACTTGCCGAAGAGTTCCCTCGAACCGGGTAGCGACACACAGGCAACCGAGCCGGCGCCGAGGCACGCGTGGGCGACGCCGTCGGGCCGAGAGTGGAACGGGGCATGCTCGGGTGGTTGGCTGCAGAGAATAGCAGGGAGCCCACCGAGACATGCTCACCGAGCACCGCTCACATGCCGTCACAATCATGCCCGACGCTGCGCTCGAGCCCCGACCGTCGCTCATCGCCTCCGGAATGGAGGCTTTTTGCAAACGGCCGCGGTCCCTTCACACAGCACCGAGCAAGCTCGCTGGGCACGAATGAACTTAGGCAACAGCATCACTTAGGCAACGGCGTCGGGCGAGGCCGGAGCCAACGCCGCTCTCGAAAGGATTCGACGCGGGACATCACTCTGGCAGCCGCATCGGGCGAGGCCGCAGCCATCGCCGCTCTCGGAAAGGATTCAACGCGGGACATCACTCAGGCAACCACATCGGCGCGAGGCCGCAGCCAACGCCGCTCACGAAAGAGGATTCAACGTGGGACAAAGTGTCACCAAGCACAACTCATGCGCCGTCACAATCAATGCCCAGCATCGCGCTCGGGCCCCGACCGCTGCGCATCATCCTGAGTGGAAGAAACACAAACGACCAAGGTCCCTACACTCGACGCCGAACAAGCTCGCTAGGCACGAAAAATGAGGCAGCAAAGTCTCGCCGAGGCGAGAAAGGCCATGCGAAGGCCTAAGAGGGGCAACCGAAGGCATCAGAGGCCTTGAGAGGTGATCGCAAGGCAAGCGAGTCCATGGGAGGGTCAAAAAGGGGCATACATAGCCACGCAATGGCACAGGACAGTCACACAAGGCATGCGAGGCCATGCGACGAGCAAACAAGGGCAATCGGGGCCATCCGGGCCCACCCGAGGCCATTCGGGCCCACCCGGGCCCACTCGTGGCCACCCGGGCCCACACACATGCCACACACACGCCACACGATGCCACACGTGGCCCACCCGGGGCCACACGGGCCCACTCGGGGTCACACGTGCCACACGATCCCACACGATGCCACACGATGCCACACGGCCCACCCGGGGCCACACGGGCCCACCCGGGGCAACACGGGGCCCACCCGGGGCAACATGGGGCCCACCCGGGGCCACACGGGCCCACTAGGGGTCACACACGTGCCACACGGGCCACACGATCCCACACGGGCTCACACGATCCCACACGGGCCACACGGGCCCACCCGGGGCCACACGGGCCCACCCGCGGCCACACGGGCCCACCTGCGGCCACACGGGCCCACACACGTGCCACACGTGCCACACGTGCCACACGACCCCACACGAGGTCACACGATCCCAGACGGGGCCACACAACGCCACACGGGGCCAAGCGCTGCTCACCCGTGCACGCCGTGCACGGAGGGCATAGGCGAGGCGTGGCAGCGAGGTTGCTCCTAAGGTAGACAGGGCTGAAAACCCCACTCAGCCGTAAGAAGCGCCCAAAGTGTCTCTGCAGTTATATATTGCGGTCCTCTGGCCGCAGGCGTTGTACACGGCCCCAGCGTGCACGCGCAGGAGCCTCCGTGTGCACAGCGTAGCAGCGCAGGCAGCACGCCCGCGCGCGCAGCAGCAGCAGCGGGCAGCACGCCCGCGCGCGCAGCAGCAGCACGGCAGCAGCGCCCGTGCGCGCGCAGCAGCAGCGGGCAGCACGCCCGCGCGCGCGCAGCAGCAGCACGGTGCGGCAGCGCCCGTGCGCGCGCAGCAGCAGCGCAGGCAGCACGCCCGCGCGCGCGCAGCAGCAGCACGGGGCAGCAGCGCCCGTGCGCGCGCGGCAGCAGCGCGGGCAGCACGCCAGCACGCCAGCAGCAGCACGGTGAGCACTCCAGCAGCAGCACGCCAGCACGCCAGCAGCAGCACGGTGAGCACTCCAGCAGCAGCACGCCAGCAGCAGCACGCCGTGCACTCAGCAGCAGCACGGGCAGCACGCAGGCACGGGCAGCGTGGCGAGGCAAGGTGCTTGGGCGCTGGGCGACGTCGAGGGCAGCGTGCACGGAGCGAGGCAAGGTGCTAGGGCGGTGGGCGTGGACGCCGTGCTACGACGAAGGGCGTGAGCAGCGACGGGGGAGGGCGGAGGCCAAGGACGCCGTGCTAGGACGGCGGGCAAGGCAAGGGCGTGCACAGCATGTTTGAGCGCTGTGCCTGGGCGATGGGCAAGGGTTCCGTGCTAGGGCGGTGGGCGTGGACGCCGTGCTGCGGCGAAGGGTGTGAGCAGCGACGGGCAAGGGCGGAGGCCAAGGACGCCGTGCTAGGACGGCGAAGGGCGTGAGCAGCGACGGGCAAGGGCGGAGGCCAAGGACGCCGTGCTAAGACGGCGGGCAAGGCCAGGGCGTGCACAGCATGTCTGAGTGCTGTGCCTGGGCGATGGGCAAGGGTTCCGTGCTAGGGCGGTGGGCGTGGACGCCGTGCTAGGACGGCGAAGGGCGTG
>PVNU02001705.1:12500-15000 GCA_003013855.2 Liriodendron chinense | reverse complement strand
ACACATGCCACACACACGCCACACGATGCCACACGTGGCCCACCCGGGGCCACACGGGCCCACTCGGGGTCACACGTGCCACACGATCCCACACGATGCCACACGATGCCACACGGCCCACCCGGGGCCACACGGGCCCACCCGGGGCAACACGGGGCCCACCCGGGGCCACACGGGGCCCACCCGGGGCCACACGGGCCCACTCGGGGTCACACACGTGCCACACGGGTCCACACGATCCCACACGATGCCACACGATGCCACACGATGCCACACGGCCCACCCGGGCCCACCCGGGGCCACACGGGCCCACCCGGGGCAACACGGGGCCCACCCGGGGCAACATGGGGCCCACCCGGGGCCACACGGGCCCACTAGGGGTCACACACGTGCCACACGGGCCACACGATCCCACACGGGCTCACACGATCCCACACGGGCCACACGGGCCCACCCGGGGCCACACGGGCCCACACGGGCCCACCCGCGGCCACACGGGCCCACCTGCGGCCACACGGGCCCACACACGTGCCACACGTGCCACACGTGCCACACGACCCCACACGAGGTCACACGATCCCAGACGGGGCCACACAACGCCACACGGGGCCAAGCGCTGCTCACCCGTGCACGCCGTGCACGGAGGGCATAGGCGAGGCGTGGCAGCGAGGTTGCTCCTAAGGTAGACAGGGCTGAAAACCCCACTCAGCCGTAAGAAGCGCCCAAAGTGTCTCTGCAGTTATATATTGCGGTCCTCTGGCCGCAGGCGTTGTACACGGCCCCAGCGTGCACGCGCAGGAGCCTCCGTGTGCACAGCGTAGCAGCGCAGGCAGCACGCCCGCGCGCGCAGCAGCAGCAGCGGGCAGCACGCCCGCGCGCGCAGCAGCAGCACGGCAGCAGCGCCCGTGCGCGCGCAGCAGCAGCGGGCAGCACGCCCGCGCGCGCGCAGCAGCAGCACGGTGCGGCAGCGCCCGTGCGCGCGCAGCAGCAGCGCAGGCAGCACGCCCGCGCGCGCGCAGCAGCAGCACGGGGCAGCAGCGCCCGTGCGCGCGCGGCAGCAGCGCGGGCAGCACGCCAGCACGCCAGCAGCAGCACGGTGAGCACTCCAGCAGCAGCACGCCAGCACGCCAGCAGCAGCACGGTGAGCACTCCAGCAGCAGCACGCCAGCAGCAGCACGCCGTGCACTCAGCAGCAGCACGGGCAGCACGCAGGCACGGGCAGCGTGGCGAGGCAAGGTGCTTGGGCGCTGGGCGACGTCGAGGGCAGCGTGCACGGAGCGAGGCAAGGTGCTAGGGCGGTGGGCGTGGACGCCGTGCTACGACGAAGGGCGTGAGCAGCGACGGGGGAGGGCGGAGGCCAAGGACGCCGTGCTAGGACGGCGGGCAAGGCAAGGGCGTGCACAGCATGTTTGAGCGCTGTGCCTGGGCGATGGGCAAGGGTTCCGTGCTAGGGCGGTGGGCGTGGACGCCGTGCTGCGGCGAAGGGTGTGAGCAGCGACGGGCAAGGGCGGAGGCCAAGGACGCCGTGCTAGGACGGCGAAGGGCGTGAGCAGCGACGGGCAAGGGCGGAGGCCAAGGACGCCGTGCTAAGACGGCGGGCAAGGCCAGGGCGTGCACAGCATGTCTGAGTGCTGTGCCTGGGCGATGGGCAAGGGTTCCGTGCTAGGGCGGTGGGCGTGGACGCCGTGCTAGGACGGCGAAGGGCGTGAGCAGCGACGGGCAAGGGCGGAGGCCAAGGACGCCGTGCTAGGACGGCGAAGGGCGTGAGCAGCGACGGGCAAGGGCGGAGGCCAAGGACGCCGTGCTAGGACGGCGAAGGGCGTGAGCAGCGACGGGCAAGGGCGGAGGCCAAGGACGCCGTGCTAGGACGGCGAAGGGCGTGAGCAGCGACGGGCAAGGGCGGAGGCCAAGGACGCCGTGCTAGGACGGCGAAGGGCGTGAGCAGCGACGGGCAAGGGCGGAGGCCAAGGACGCCGTGCTAGGACGGCGAAGGGCGTGAGCAGCGATGGGCAAGGGCGGAGGCCAAGGACGCCGTGCTAGGACGGCGAAGGGCGTGAGCAGCGATGGGCAAGGGCGGAGGCCAAGGACGCCGTGCTAGGACGGCGGGCAAGGCCAGGGCGTGCACAGCATGTTTGAGCGCTGTGCCTGGGCGATGGGCAAGGGTTCCGTGCTGGGCGGTGGGCGTGGACGCCGTGCTAGGCGAGGCGTGGACGCCGTGCGACGTCGAACGCGTGAGCAGCGACGGCAAGGGCGGAGGCCAAGGACGCCGTGCTAGGACGGCGAAGGGCGTGAGCAGCGATGGGCAGGGCGGAGGCCAAGGACGCCGTGCTAGGACGGCGGGCAAGGCCAGGGCGTGCACAGCATGTTTGAGCGCTGTGCCTGGGCGATGGGCAAGGGTTCCGTGCTAGGGCGGTGGGCGTGGACGCCGTGCTGCGGCGAGGGTGTGAGCAGCGACGGGCAAGGGCGGAGGCCAAGGACGCCGTGCTAGGACGGCGAAGGG
>PVNU02001705.1:0-2500 GCA_003013855.2 Liriodendron chinense | reverse complement strand
CATGGGAGGGTCAAAAAGGGGCATACATAGCCACGCAATGGCACAGGACAGTCACACAAGGCATGCGAGGCCATGCGACGAGCAAACAAGGGCAATCGGGGCCATCCGGGCCCACCCGAGGCCATTCGGGCCCACCCGGGCCCACTCGTGGCCACCCGGGCCCACACACATGCCACACACACGCCACACGATGCCACACGTGGCCCACCCGGGGCCACACGGGCCCACTCGGGGTCACACGTGCCACACGATCCCACACGATGCCACACGATGCCACACGGCCCACCCGGGGCCACACGGGCCCACCCGGGGCAACACGGGGCCCACCCGGGGCCACACGGGGCCCACCCGGGGCCACACGGGCCCACTCGGGGTCACACACGTGCCACACGGGTCCACACGATCCCACACGATGCCACACGATGCCACACGATGCCACACGGCCCACCCGGGCCCACCCGGGGCCACACGGGCCCACCCGGGGCAACACGGGGCCCACCCGGGGCAACATGGGGCCCACCCGGGGCCACACGGGCCCACTAGGGGTCACACACGTGCCACACGGGCCACACGATCCCACACGGGCTCACACGATCCCACACGGGCCACACGGGCCCACCCGGGGCCACACGGGCCCACACGGGCCCACCCGCGGCCACACGGGCCCACCTGCGGCCACACGGGCCCACACACGTGCCACACGTGCCACACGTGCCACACGACCCCACACGAGGTCACACGATCCCAGACGGGGCCACACAACGCCACACGGGGCCAAGCGCTGCTCACCCGTGCACGCCGTGCACGGAGGGCATAGGCGAGGCGTGGCAGCGAGGTTGCTCCTAAGGTAGACAGGGCTGAAAACCCCACTCAGCCGTAAGAAGCGCCCAAAGTGTCTCTGCAGTTATATATTGCGGTCCTCTGGCCGCAGGCGTTGTACACGGCCCCAGCGTGCACGCGCAGGAGCCTCCGTGTGCACAGCGTAGCAGCGCAGGCAGCACGCCCGCGCGCGCAGCAGCAGCAGCGGGCAGCACGCCCGCGCGCGCAGCAGCAGCACGGCAGCAGCGCCCGTGCGCGCGCAGCAGCAGCGGGCAGCACGCCCGCGCGCGCGCAGCAGCAGCACGGTGCGGCAGCGCCCGTGCGCGCGCAGCAGCAGCGCAGGCAGCACGCCCGCGCGCGCGCAGCAGCAGCACGGGGCAGCAGCGCCCGTGCGCGCGCGGCAGCAGCGCGGGCAGCACGCCAGCACGCCAGCAGCAGCACGGTGAGCACTCCAGCAGCAGCACGCCAGCACGCCAGCAGCAGCACGGTGAGCACTCCAGCAGCAGCACGCCAGCAGCAGCACGCCGTGCACTCAGCAGCAGCACGGGCAGCACGCAGGCACGGGCAGCGTGGCGAGGCAAGGTGCTTGGGCGCTGGGCGACGTCGAGGGCAGCGTGCACGGAGCGAGGCAAGGTGCTAGGGCGGTGGGCGTGGACGCCGTGCTACGACGAAGGGCGTGAGCAGCGACGGGGGAGGGCGGAGGCCAAGGACGCCGTGCTAGGACGGCGGGCAAGGCAAGGGCGTGCACAGCATGTTTGAGCGCTGTGCCTGGGCGATGGGCAAGGGTTCCGTGCTAGGGCGGTGGGCGTGGACGCCGTGCTGCGGCGAAGGGTGTGAGCAGCGACGGGCAAGGGCGGAGGCCAAGGACGCCGTGCTAGGACGGCGAAGGGCGTGAGCAGCGACGGGCAAGGGCGGAGGCCAAGGACGCCGTGCTAAGACGGCGGGCAAGGCCAGGGCGTGCACAGCATGTCTGAGTGCTGTGCCTGGGCGATGGGCAAGGGTTCCGTGCTAGGGCGGTGGGCGTGGACGCCGTGCTAGGACGGCGAAGGGCGTGAGCAGCGACGGGCAAGGGCGGAGGCCAAGGACGCCGTGCTAGGACGGCGAAGGGCGTGAGCAGCGACGGGCAAGGGCGGAGGCCAAGGACGCCGTGCTAGGACGGCGAAGGGCGTGAGCAGCGACGGGCAAGGGCGGAGGCCAAGGACGCCGTGCTAGGACGGCGAAGGGCGTGAGCAGCGACGGGCAAGGGCGGAGGCCAAGGACGCCGTGCTAGGACGGCGAAGGGCGTGAGCAGCGACGGGCAAGGGCGGAGGCCAAGGACGCCGTGCTAGGACGGCGAAGGGCGTGAGCAGCGATGGGCAAGGGCGGAGGCCAAGGACGCCGTGCTAGGACGGCGAAGGGCGTGAGCAGCGATGGGCAAGGGCGGAGGCCAAGGACGCCGTGCTAGGACGGCGGGCAAGGCCAGGGCGTGCACAGCATGTTTGAGCGCTGTGCCTGGGCGATGGGCAAGGGTTCCGTGCTGGGGCGGTGGGGCGTGGACGCCGTGCTACGTCGAACCTAAGCGCGTGAGCAGCGACGGGCAAGGGCGGAGGCCAAGGACGCCGTGCTAGGACGGCGAAGGCGTGAGCAGCGATGGGCAAGGGCGGAGGCCAAGGCCGGGCTAGGACGGCGGGCAAGGCCAGGG
>PVNU02001704.1:0-19461 GCA_003013855.2 Liriodendron chinense | reverse complement strand
CTATCTCCCTCCCTTTCCCCCCTCCCTCTCCGTCTCTATTTCACGAGAGCAACGGCCACTGCCGCTAGAGCGGCAGCCCTCTCTCTCTCTATAACGTCCTGAGGATGCGGCGACGCATGCGCTCTCCGTCACCACTCTCTGCAGTCTCTCTCTCTCTCTCTATCTCCATCTCGCGCTCTTCAATGTTGAATGTCGAACCCGGATTAGCGTTTTGCAATCGTGAATCACCAATTAGGGGTTTTCTATTTTCAATCCCTAAAGTAGTGATTTTCAGTGGTGAATCCCTAATTAGCGATTTTCTATTTTCAATCTCAATATTCAATCCCTAATCAGGGTTTTAGGGTTTATGAATTAGGGTTTATTTTCAATCTCAATATTCTGCATTTCGATGCGCTTTCTCCACCGTGGGTCATCCACAGTAGCACCGACTGGATGGATGGTATGGATTCACAAGCATACAGCAGAGTGGCAACAAACAATAAATGGTTCATTGCGCAATGGGTCTGAGTTGGCCTTTGTTTGTTTTAATCTGAAAAAAAATGAAGATATATCTGATTCCAGCTAACTTTCATGGATAATGTGCAGCAGGTGTTGCCTATGATAATCTAGAAAGTGTTCTTTCCAAATTTGATGATGGTCCCTTTTTCCTTGGCCGATTCAGTGTGGTAAGCATTGCTTTTGTTCATGTTATTATTCTATGTGAACTGTTTTGTTTTTCTTAGTTTCAGTTTAAACAATATGATTTTCTAGATGATCCAATAAGCATCCACCAATCTTAGGTGTATTTTCTTGCAGCATTAGGTGTTTTCCATTGTTAACCATCCAATAAGCATCCACCAATCTGATGATCAAATAATCAAACAAGTGTAATGTTTGCCTAAAAAATGCATCAAAACTAGTAGACATAATTTAGATGGTTTAATTTGAATTATGATATGCTATGTATACTATCTTAAGTAATGTCTAAGCACCTGTGCATCATCCATCATACTATGCCATACTACAATTTTTTCTCTTTCTTCATTTATCTGTTTGTTTTGCAAAATTCTATTGATATGGGTTCCATTTGATAGGCCGTTCTATTGTTTTTTGCTTGAATTGATGTGTTCAAATAGTAAGACTTGAATTTTTCTGTCTCTGTTTTTGAAGAGGTTGCGTCCTTGAGTCAAAACATGGACAAAATGGTCTTTGGCACAAAATAGCATAAGCTTACTCCTATCTGATCGCCCATTGTTCGACATTCCATACCGGTCTTTCCAGAAGCTTTAGCCTGAATCAAATGCAATTAATTGGCATTACTGCTAGAATCGAATGCATTTAAGCTATTCAACACAAAAAGATCTCCTTTGGGAGTTCCATGGGTCATCAGATAATCATGGTGGACTGCACCTGTTGGAAGGGTTGGATACTCAACTCCATTCTCTTATGAGAAAAAAACGGTGGGGCATTTGGGCCCATAATGCTCAACCGGGAGGCCCTGATCTAGGAGACTTATTTCCTCTTCCCTTCATCAGGAGATATTAACCTTCTCTAGGGATAAAATTTGATCTGCCACTCCTTTGGCTTCTTCCACAGCCGCTACCACCTTAAAAACCACCTCTTTTGGTGCTCAGATGAACACAAAGATCCCATATCTTTAGTTTCTTGACTTGCATCCTAGATGAAATGGACCCCAAAACAAATTCCCAGAATGAAATAATCCATCCACATATATAAGGCAATAGGACCTAGAGGCTTAGGTGTTTGTGAGAAATCCACCCTATGCATTCATTTTTGGAGCTTATGTTAGGCAGATCTAAAACTCAAGTGGGCCGCATGATAGATAACAGTGGGGAGGAAATGCCTACAGTTGAAACCTTCCATGGGTCTGTTTATGTGCCATCTGATCCATTTATAAGGTCGTTCCCACTGGGATCAACAGAAAACACAAAAGTATTGGCCTCATCCAAAACTTATGTGGCCCACGAATGTTTCATCGGGGGCGTTCCCTCCCCACTGCTTCCTGCTGTGTGCCCCCCCACTAGAGTTTTACATCTGCCTCATTTCTTCTCATGACCTAACGTGAGTTGAAAAAATGGATGGACATATCCATTTATTAACCATCCGTTGTTGTACTACCATGGCCCACTTGATGAGTGGACTAAAAGGATAATTTTACCACAAGGCGAGCTAGATGAATGGAGTGGGTCACACAAAAGTGTGCCACATGGCCAGTGCTGCGCTTGGATTTGGAAGTTACAAACACATATACTGGATCTGCACGGACCTCCTGATAATATCCATAAATGACTTGTTTTTGGTAAGAGATGAACAAGACAGTATGTATATTCAGGTGCATGGTACACATCGGTACTCCAGTGCATTTCTCCCTCTGAGTCAGAATCAATATGTTTTCGAAGTCCCTATCTTCGTTTTTTTTTGAAAGTGGATTTTCCAGCGCGAATCTCAGCAATCACTTGTTCTGATTCTACAGCTACAAATAGCACTCCTCCACCAGCAGCCAATGCAATCCACTGCACAACCTTCATACTTCTATAGCTGTGAAGGGAGTTCATACCAAACTGACCATCAGATGAGAACAGATGATTGTGAATCTGAACTTGTCTTTCTATGCCCAGAAAGTGTCACCAAGCTTGTTTTGCACTCTTCCACAATCCATGATAATTAGCATTTGAAGAATTTTTTGGAAAACTTTGAAATAATCCCACTGAAATAGTTGCTCATCCACGCACAAGCATACTTACCAATATTGTGCGCATGTGAATGGTTTGAGCAGCCCCACTGTTTGGATATTTTGATATAAAAAAAATTTGAAGCCATTTCATTCCTTATGAGGCTGCAGTATTTAAAACCTTCCCCTTATTTTGTACGCTTTGGCCACCTGATCAGGAGTGTGGCAGCCTGATTTTTAAGATTGTATGATCAAAATAGCTTACCCCATCTGTAGGAAATCTTGGATCTCGCATGAATGTGCCATTTTGCTATGCATAGACAAACATAGAAAAATCTCTCATAGGGCTGCTGATAAGGGCATGTTTGGCTTTGCTTAAAAAAACAGCTGTTCTCTTCTTTTCTTTTCTTTTCTTTTTGTGATTTTGATAAGGCCTCTTAGGGGATGTTGATAAGGCCCTCTTAGTCACTTAATCGATTTATAAAAATAAGTTTTCATGGTAACCCATGTACATCAAGCCCCACTAT
This sequence comes from Liriodendron chinense, assembly GCA_003013855.2. Taxonomy (NCBI): domain Eukaryota; kingdom Viridiplantae; phylum Streptophyta; class Magnoliopsida; order Magnoliales; family Magnoliaceae; genus Liriodendron; species Liriodendron chinense. Next base: position 16,263 of record PVNU02001704.1, on the reverse strand, counting down.
TCGGATGGTTTGTATTTGAGGTACATTACATGTGTGTACAGTAGATGAGCCTCACTTGCATCATAGCTACAATGCATTGTGGTGTGCTATGTCAAAATACTTACCAAAATGCTCTATCATAGCCTCACTTGTATCAAATAGCACTCCTCAATGATAGAAATGATCTTCTGAGTGCCAATAAATATGAATATTTTACAAAAGAAGCCATCAATCTTTTAGTCTTTCTTCATGATCCTCCGTGCAGTACTTTGCGTGCATGGTTCCTACAAGGATTGCCTAAAAGTGTAACTTTCTTAGCATCTCAATCCAAGAAAAAAGAATAATATCCAACAACTATAAAGAACTGAGGCTTCCTAAAATGAAAGCAAACAGAAAACTAGTAATTTCAAGGGCATAGTTGCAGACTTTTCAGCGTGTGAATGGCAGAGTTGCCAACAAAATGAGTGGAAAGTGCTGATTGTTAGTTCCTTTGCAATCACTCTTCCTACCACTGCTCCAATTCATTCCCTCATCTCAGATGTGGCAGCAGTAGTGATTGTCGGACCAGCAGTTTGGAACTTCTTGTGGAACCAATATGAGGAAACTGTGGAATATTTCCAATGCAACACTTGGTTTTACACCAAGAACAAGGCTGATATTGGAAGTCCATCGAAGAAAATCTTGATATAACTTTTGACATGTCATTACCATTTATGTTTTGTACTCGTGGGTTTATTGATGCACATGAAGCTAGGATTTTTGAAATCTATGCCTACAACATATCTCAGACGCTGCAGCAGTATTCGATCTGTCATCTCAGACGCGGCAGCAGTAGTGATTGTCGGACCAGTAGTTTGGAACTTCTTGTGGAACCAATATGAGGAAACTGTGAAATATTTCCAATGCAACACTTGGTTTTCCACCAAGAAAAAAGCTGATATTGGAACTCCATCAAAGAAAATCTTGATATAACTTTTTGACATGTCATTGCCATTTATGTTTTGTACTCGTGGGTTGATTGATGCACATGAAAGATTGATGCACATGAAAGCTATGATTGTTGTCTCCTGCCTGTTATCCGGGCTGGTTGACATGCTACGGCCTCTCCAGCCAGGTCTCAGGTTCGAGACATGCTAACAGCAGCCCCAATGGGTGCTTTGTGTGTGATTAACTGGGTGGGTGAGTTGTGGTACTAACAGGATGTGTGAGTTGCATGACTAACGCAATAAAGAATTACCTTTCAAAAAAAAAAAAACGTATCTATTGTTGATAATTATCCAATCATATGTTGTAAATCTGATGTAGAAACAGTTATTTACCCCACTAGAGCTGATGTATCTTTCAATTTAACTTGTTTGAGGTTTCTTGCAACTCTGTTTTAGAGGATTGCCCATTGGTCTACTGTTGGATAAAAATTTATTCATGATTTCAAGATGGTCCCATGATTTTAAGCAAGCAATTGCCCTAACTGTAGGTAAAATCGCACTCGAACTATCTGATGGATAACTTCTCTTCATTTCTCACACTGACCCACTAATCGAATGGCCATTACCATTGATCAATATGGCCGATGGCCGGTCCCGTTGACATGTGATCCTTCCATGTGTTCCAAGTCTTTTCCACTTTATTAAGAGAAATTCTTTATACTCTGGCAAAGTAGCATGGACGATACGCAGGCATATAGAATTGCACATGTGGCATGAAAGTAATTTAAATCAAACTGTTCAGATTATGCGTCCTAATTTAAATGGACCATGACCCAAAAATTATGCTTATTCAACTACTATCGGACCAGTGGATGTTTATCGAATGGTTAAAAATTATGCTTATTCAACTGCTTTATATTCATGTAGTGACCAAAAAATCTTATGAAACATATCCTGCTTTATGTCCATCCAATAGGTAGTGCAACAAAGCACTGAAAAGCAAAGACATTGATTTCTCCTAGAGGTCCAACTGTAAGTTGTCAAAACCTTAAATTGATCTTGCTTAATTTATACTTTTTTTGCTTCATTTATATTAGCTTTTTCTTAATGCCCTGTGAAGGAAACGAGAATGTGAATTTGTTAAATTAGCAAGGAAAACTTGAGACAATAGGAAACAATTTATAGGTATGTAGATATATACCCTGGAAGATTTATTGGTTAGGGGACTATTTGAGACACTTAGTGTCTTGCAGATTATGGAGGGGCCCCAGTATTGTTTGTGCTATATATATATATATGTGTGATTGGCCGATTGCTTCAATTTGTATAGTGTATGACGTGTAACAAGGGAGGAGATTTTGGATAAAGCATTTGTCCAATGTTCCTCGACAGATCTATACCAGACATGGAGGAAGGCTCCCTTCCAATTCATTGCCTTGTAGATCCAGTTCTTGGAGATTCTCAAGATTGCACAAAGCTACAAAAAATGAACAATGTAATTAATGTGTCACTACAAAATTCGGGTGGTGTTCTCCCACCTTTCTTGTGGTGTGGGTCACTTGAGTTTTGGATCTGCCTAATTTTGCCATCATGTCCTAAGATCAGCTGGCAAAACAGAATGACGGACTAGATGTTACAGTGGGCCCACAATTTTGTTGCACGGGGCACTGTCATAGATAGAGCTGTGCACGAGCCGAGCTCAGCCATGTTCGAGCTAGGCTCGGTCACTGAATAGCCTGGCTCTTGTTCAGCTCGGCTCGGCCATCGAGCTGGACTTTTATGTTCGAGCCGGCTCGACCGAGCTTCGAGCTGAGTTTGAGCTCGAGCCTTTCGAGTTGAATTTGAGCTGAGAGACGAGCTTGGATACAATTTTTACATTTGTTAAATTTTTTTCAAAACTTACATGTATATATACTATTTAGTATATACACAACGTTAGAAAAATTTTAACAAAGTTAGAACTGAAATAAAAATTGTTAAAATATTAAAAACTTACTTTCAAGTTTCACCATTCTTGAGATTCGTTTGGCGAGCTAGAGCTGCTATCTAAATTTTCATAAAGAAACTCATTCACCTCTCCTGAATTAGAAGGTGGAGAGGGTGTTCCATCATGTTCTTGGATAGACTCAATTAGGTTTTTTAGGCCTTGTTTGTGAGCTGATTTATACGGAGTACCTAACATCCTGTAAAATTCACCTAGTCTGGAGAGGAACTTTGATGCTTTGTTACTCTTCTTAGTGCTTTTACTTGATCCGACTTCATTATCATGATGTCTTGGAGTTTGAGGACATCGACGATGTGTAGAAGCATCTTCCAAACTTCGCTTCAAAGCGAGTTGTATTTGCTCTTCTTCCGATAGATCTAATCCTTCTTCCTCTCTTCCTCTTCTCGACAACTTCTCTCCACTTTTCGTGTATCAGAATGTTCGGTAATCACAACTCTTGTGGAAGGTTTAGGAGTCGAAGGTTTTTTAGTTTGAGTCTAGAAGGGCTTCAAAAGGAGTTGAACATCCTTTGGGGCTTTAGGGCATGATTTTGCATCTCCACCTCGACATGCTAGGTGTAATATAAGCTTATTAGTTTTGTTAAAGTACTTTTTCCACATAAACGACACATAATCTTCGTAGTCCCTGAATTTGGAGAGCGAATTAGGGAACCGTACTCCCAAATGTCAATTGATGGGTCAGATGACAACATATCTACACTTCATGTTTTCAACACATTAGTACTCTTGGGAAAATCATGAAAGAAACAGTAAACACTAAAGAGATGTACTAACAACATTACGTAAGAACTGTAAAAAAAAATAAAATGAATAAGATAAAATCATTATAATGATGCAAGATGTTATGATGATTGATGAAAGCATAATCAACTTTAACACTTGAAGAAAATTAAAGAAAATTAAAGTATAATTCCATTGTTTATACATTCAAAGATTAACAAAACTTTAACATCCTTGAATGTTCATGTTGTTTCAGGTGCAGTTTCATCTTCATAGTCGGCCTCGTATTCCTCATCATCTTCAACATCGTGATAGCTACCTCCCTAAACCGGTCTTAGCCAATCTTGAGTACAAACTAATCTTTCGATCGTCTTTGGTGAAAGTGAGCTTCGATGCTTGGAAACAACCCTACTGCCTGTGCTAAAGGCTGATTTTGATGCCACGATTGAAATAGGAATTGATAATATATCCCGTGCTATATATGATAGTATAGTATATTTTTTTCGCTTGTTTTCTTCACCTTCCACCATTCCGAAACATCAAAAAATCATGGCGCATTATGATCGTCTCTTTGAGATACAAGTCTAGTTCTGATTCCTTTGTTTGCATATCCGTAGTTTTTTGTGCTAAGAAAGTCATGAATTCATTGATCTTGCCAACGGGTTTATTTGAAACATAAGAACTTGGACCTACAATGCCTTCATCTAATTTTGTGGTTGTGGGTTCAGTAGAAGTATACAAAGTGTACAAATCTTCAATTGCATCACGAACGTTGGAGGTTTCTAATGATGCCCTTTCAATATTATAAATCTTCATGAAAATGAACTCCACCAACACCATCTTGCATCGTGGATTAAGAACAACCGCCAAAGACATTAACAAATGACATTGCTCCAATACTCATTAAACTTCGACTGCATTTTCTCTGACATCTGCCTCATAAAATCTGGACCATCAGTAGCTGTTTGTTGTAACGCTTCTTTAATCTGACAAACATACAGAAGAAACTGATTTGCTGTGGGATACGTCGTTCCTGAGAAAATGTTCGTGCAGTCGTAAAAAATCTTGAGAAACCCGTGAACTTCTTTCGCCTTGCTCCAATCTTCTTGTTTAGGTAACCAAACATACATTCTCTCACGCACCGCAAATTCAGAGAATGCCAATTCCAATTCAATGGCTGAATCCAACATTTCAAAAGTTGAATTCCAGCGTGTGCAAATATCAAACTTCAACATTTTTTTGGATTTCACACCTAAACGTTGGACGATCTCATTCCATATATATAATCTTGAAGTTGAACCCTTGATGAATTTTACACTCTCCCTGATATTCTCAATTGTATCATTAATTGTCTTCAGCCCTTCTTGAACAATCAAATTTAAAATATGGGCACAACACCTAACTTGAAAGATCTTCCCCTCAAAAAAAATTTCCAGTCAACTTCATTTGGTTGTGTAAGATTGTAATTAGACTGTCATTGGCAGAGGCATTATCTAACGTTATTGTGGAGATTTTCTTTTCAATGCCCCACTCCTGTAGATAACCGTATATGCAATATGAAATCGCATAACGAGAATGAGGATGAGGAAGGTGACGGAAGTTCAGAATTCTCTTACAAAGTTTCCAATCTTCATCAACAAAGTGTGTGGTCAATGACATATAACCTTTCCTCTGATTGGACGCCGTCCATAAATTGAAGTCAAACTTATTCTGGAGACTGACGCCAAAACTGATTTCAATTTCAACTTCTCATTTGAATACATCTTCATGCATTCACTCTTCACTGTGAATCGCGATGCCCTCTCTACTTTAGGGTTAAGGAATTTACTGTATCCTATAAAAGCCCTGCTCTCTATAAACCTAAACGGTTTCTCTTCAACAATCACTAACCTTACAAACCACTCTTTTAGCTTATCTTTATCAAATTGATAAGTGGAAACTGTGCTGGAAGAGTCGTCACCTTCTTTTTTGGTAAATGAGAGCAATTGTTGGCCGACCAATGGATTTCTCGGTCTTTTTACACAGCTCTGCTTATGTCTTTGTAACTGAGTAGTTGCACCCCCTGGATTCTTCGTGTATAGAGTTTTGCAATGTTTACATTTAATTTTCTTTACCCCGTTCACTAAGACTTCTTCGAAATCATCCCACACGATGATTTCTTCTTTTCCCTTTGCAGATATTGTCAAAGAATCTCACTCTACAATTAGTGGTGATGTGACCGATGCACCGGGAGAATTTGCAACATTCTCACTAGTCATCTATAAATATAAATACTAAATAATGTCAACTTGTGGACTTCTGATATAAACTTGACCTCTGGTGTTGATTTCACCTATACATGTATAAATATAACTCTGACACGTCGACACTGCGACTTTTCTACCTAAATTAGTTACCCATTCAAGATCAGATAGATTATAATGCTTTCATTTCACCGATTTAAATGTCTACGCCGAAATTCCGGCAGCATCTCTCCTTATCTCTCCAGAATATATTTATCTCTCATTTGTTTTCCATTATCAAGTATCCACACAAAGTGAGGATAAATGACAATAAAATCAAATGAAAGAAATACATCTAGAGAGAATACGGGAGATGCAGCACAGAACAGACGTAGGCATTTAAATCAGTAAAACAAAAACATTACAATCTATCCGATCCTGAACTGTCAAAAAATGGGACAATTTGAGGATTCCTATGCACCAAAGACACACTAGTCTATGCCTGGGCACATAGGAATGCTCAAATGGGCAACTGATTATCTACATACTACAAATACAAATTGCTAAAGCTACATAGTTAACAAATAACAATTACCTTAAGATCCGCATAATTACTAACATTAACAAATAATGATTACTAACAATTACGATCCACATGATTACTAACATTAACAAATAAAAAATACTAACAATTACTAATAATATCAATTATATGCACATTACAATTATCATTAGCTAGACAATTAAACTAGCTAACAATTAGCTTCACAATTATCATTGCAATTGTAATTACTAATTAGCTTCACAATTAAATTATCTAAACAATAAGATAAATAATTAGCTAAACAATTATAACTAAAATTATAATTAGCTAAACAATTGCAACTACAAAATACCTAAATAGTTTGTTTAATTAGACAATTTAATTAACTAAATAATGATAAAATAATTAAGAATAAATATTAAATAATTTATTACCTTAAATGCAATTTGGGGCAAAATCTGACGGATTGATTGGTCGCCGGTCGGACGTCGGGCAACGACTGTAGCAATGGACTGGCCGAGCAGGAGTGGCCGGACGCTCGGAATCAGGCAACGGCCGGGCGGGGCCGCAGGGGATACTCGATCTGGACGGCTGGACGGACTGGAGAGAGAGATAGAGATAGAGAGAGAGGGAGGGCGGGCGAGGGTAGGCGATCGGACTGGAGAGAGAGAGAGAGAGAGAGAGAGAGAGAGACGATCGGACGACAGCTGTCACCGGACGGACTGGAGAGAGAGAGAGAGAGAGAGAGAGAGAGAGATCGCTGGCGGGTCATTGCTTCGCCAGACGACTTGGAGAGGGACAATGTTTGAGGGAGAGAGAGGTGGCCGGTGGGTGGCTGGGCAGCGGGGGACGGACAATGTTAGGGGTTTTGGGTAGGGACGGCCGGGCAGCGGCGCTCGTTCGAACTTTGAAATTTTTTTTTGGGGGGGGGGGGGGGGGGGGGGGGGTTAGGGTTTTTTAGGTTATAACTTAGAACTTATAAAAAATATATAATATATTTATATAAAAACCGAGCCGAATCGAGCGAGTAGAATCGAGCCGAGCTTGGGCATGCTCGTGTGCGGCTCGAAATATGAAACAAGCTAGGGAAATCTGCTTGGCTCTATTCGAATCGAGCGAGCTAACAGCCAGCTCGATTCGTATTCAGCTCTAGTCATAGAAAGTAGGAAATAGGAGATTCACGTCTTCGATTTGGGAGGGCAATCTGCAATCCTGTGGGGCTTTCCAAGTTTTATATGGAACCTCTACTCTATCGTTATCCTTGATGTTAGGACCTCAGGGCAAAAAAAAAAAAAAAACTGCCAGATACACAACTTGGGTGGTCCATACTACTTGAAACACTGGGGATGGGATGACAACCATATGTTTGTTTGTGGGCCACCATGGTGTATATCTTTAATCAAACATATTAATAGGTGTAACTCACTAAGATGAAAAGAGGACACAAGTTCTCTGAAACTCAAGTGGGCAACACCTTGTGAACCTGAGATTTTAGGAGAAACTTTACATTAGCCATTTTTTAGACCAAAAGGAGTTTTGTTTGGGAAATCTTTTTTACTTATGGTGAAAATAAAGGGCTTCACCTAATGGATGTAGAGGATTTTACATCTAAAACATGGTGGCCACACAGCTTATTATTTCTTGCCCTGAGTGAAACAGGGGTTATTAACGATTTCAATTGGACACAACTTGTCTCTGAGCCTCTACAACATTGGGACAGAGGAATCCTTTGTAACCCCAAGTAAGGCCCACCATGATGTTTTGTTATATCTACTCTGTCCATCCATTTAGATAGATCATTTTAGCACATGAGCCCAATTACGAGGAGGATCCAAAACTCAGGAAACAATGAAGATAGAAATGCCCGCTGTTGAAGCATTTTTTGTGTACCATAGAAGCTCTCGATCAGGCTGATATTTTGTGTTTTTCCTACATCTTGATGGAATCACCTTGTGAACAGGCTGATGGGATATAAAGAGCATAGTGGGCCCAAGAAGGTTTCAATGGCCAGCATTTCTATCCTCACTGTTTGGCCAGGTGTGGCCTATTTGAGTTGAGGCTTTTGTCCTAAAATGAGACCATTTAATGAATGAAGTGAATGAGTTGAGGTGCTGCAGAGCTTGGGTTGCAAGATTCCTGTAACCTCGGGTTAGAAGGTGAGATCTATCTATGCACGCAGAGTGTACAGCTGCCCCGCTATAACGGAGATGAGTTGTGGGCAATCCTTGTTGCATGGTCGTGCAGCCAAAAGCTCTGTGGGGCCACCATGATCCATCAGTTTTGCGAGATCATGTTAGCATGTAATAATCCCAAATAATGTGGCAGATCAATATGTAATTGAAAAAATTGTGGCAGATCAAGAGTTCAAGTCAGCCACACCACAGAAAAAATATGGGAACGAAAACAACAACCATTGAAACCTTCCTGAGGCCCATGCTGATTCTTATAATCCATCCAATCCATTCATAAGGTGACTTCAATTAGGATATAGGGAAAACACAAATATCATTCTGATCCGAAACTTCTATGGCCCCGATGATGTTTTGATGGGGGCGTTCAATCCCCTAGTGTTTCTTGTAGCAAGGATGACCTGAGTTTTGGATCTGTCTCACTTTTGGGCTCACATCCAACGGATTGGATGTCACATGGACATGTCGTGGGCCCTGCAGAGTTTTAGGTTACAAGTGTCATGTAAATCCTCCTCTCTATTAAATATAACATAGCAAAATCATCCCTTGGAAGGTGAAATATTATCAAAATCATCCCCAGGAAGGTACAATAATCATTTTCAAAGTCAAAGATGAGCTTCTTTTACTGTATAGCAATTTTATTCTCTTATTACTGGTGGCAAGAATAATAACCCAAAAGGCATTTCATATGGGAATGGAAACACTGGCCATTGAAACCTTTCTGAGGCCCATGCTGATCCTTATATTCCATCCAATCCATTCATAAGATAACTCCCATTGGGACGTAGAGAAGACATCGATATCGTTCTGATCCAAAATTCTTTGGGCCCAATGAAGTTTCGATGGTGGGAGTTCAATCCCCAACGTTTCTTGCTGCATGGCCCACCTGAATTTTGGATCTGTCTCACTTTTGGGCACACATCCAATAGAGTGGATGTCACACGGACATGTGGTGGCCCCATAGTGTTTTGGGTTACACTAGCAACATGTAAGAAGGTTGCACGCAACGAGTGTCCTGCTTTAACATCTCCTCTTCATCAAAGATGACGACAGCAAAATCATCCATATGAAGGTAAAATATTATCAGAATCGTCCCTTGGAAGGTACATTCATCATTTTCGAAGTCAAAGATGAGCTTCTTTTACTGTATGGCAAGAATAATATCACAAAAAGATGCAATTTTATTTTCTCCTACTACTGGTGGCATGGATAAAAAAAAAACATCTCAGTAAGATCAAAGTGCTCTTACCTTGGAGATTTAGGGACCCATTGAGCTGATTATCACCCAAATCCAAAACCTCTAGCTTGCTCAAATTTGCCAATTCTGCCAATATTTAAAAGAATAATAAAATAATAAAAGCATTAAAAGGGAATTTGGACATGTGACTGATGTTATCAATTTTGGTTTAAGTTCTTTACAATTAATCAACTTGCCTTTAGAGGACAAGCGTCCTTCCAAGTTATTGTATCTTAGATCAAGGTTCTTGAGGGATGAGAGTGAACCCAAATCCGGCAGTTTGCTATCATTGTAGTAGTTATGGCTTAGGTCAAGGTGCTCTAGCTTAATCTGGACCATCTTTTGAAACCTTCATATGGGTGATGTCCTGTGTTTAGGGCCTGCTTAGAAAAGGGAAAAAAAAAGTCAACCGTTCTTAATCTTTCATTAGAAAAACAAATAAATTTTCTCGAACACAATGCCGAAGAGGAAAACACTTAAAAGAGGGGCCTTTATTTCCAACACACTGCCTGAGATCTTTAGTTTAGCATTAAACAGATAGCAATGCTTGAGTGAATTGAGTTGTACAGGTTAAAAATGTTTTACAGTATTTATGTGGCAGAAGGCCTCAAATCCCGACAACTCTCTTTTTTTGTTTTTCAAGTCATCATTATCGTCATCCAAGCCTTATACCGAGCTATTGGAGTTGGCTGACTTATGATTCAAGCCCAATTTGGAGGGTGATCATTGCCCTATACATGATTTCTAATCATATGGTCCACTTTTTTTTTTGAAAGCTGAAATTTTTATTTTGTTAGTCATGCAACGCACCCACACAGTCAATCATACAATCCACCCATTGGTGCAGTTAGTATGTCTTGAACCTGAAACCTGCTGTTTGAAACGCCAAGGCATCAACCAGCTAGGCTAACAGGTACTTGACATCATATGGTCCACTTGAATCACAGATGAGTGATTTTTGGGCCCTAAAACTCATTTATGGTCCACTTGAATCCCATGCTTTGGAGTCTCTGTAGGCCGTGGATAGAAGCATTTCATTTTTTGTTCACTAAACTTGTAATTTATGTCAACCTATTAAACTCATTTATGATCATTGACTTTGCCCGAGGCCCCTTCACCTACACCTTTGGTAAAGATCTTGTCCCAACCAAGCTTGTTAGAAACTAAAATTATATAATGATCAATTCTACTCCCTATGAATGCATAGCGGACTATCCCTACTTTTATTAGATATTTTCAATTCAAGTTGTATTTCCAAGGTTTCATAATGCAATTTGAAAATAAATGGTTACTAATATTGTATTTTGTTTTATATTGCACTGTTTGTTGGTGACAGCGGGGGGATGTTCGTGCTGATGATTTTATTTATTTATTGGTTTTATGTATTGGTGGGATTGACATTTGTATGTATAGGTGGGATTGACATTTGTATGTACAGTTGAATGGTCACTTTGATTGGGATAAGAAATGAATGTTTTATCATGTGATGGGGATATTGAATGCTTGCTCAGGTGGGCAAAAACCACTATTTTGTTGGTAATACTACAATTTCTAGGGATTGTTTTCGTTGGTAATAGTATTACCTTTTTCCTTTTTAAGGAAATATTTCGTCGGTAATGACAGTATCTTTTCACTGGTAATAATACCTTTTTCCAAGGAAATTATTCGTCGTCGGTGATGCCTTGTCAAAGGAAATTTTTATTCATAATTACCGACGAATTAGAGTATTACCACAAAATTCTGGACATTTGCCGACAAAATTCTGTATCATCCATCATGTGGGTCCACCTCTATATGGGCCATCATCATGTGGCGCCCAGCTTCAATATCCATTGCCTATCGAGTGGAGCCCACTCTGATGTGGACTGCCCATCATGTTCCCTACTTTTGAAGTGGGTCGTCCATCTTGACAGCCCTCCTTGGATGTGGTCTATTTATAATTATGGGCTGACCTTTGATCTAGACCATCCATTATGTGGGTACATATTAATATGGGGTTATCCATCATGTGGGGCCCATCTTTGATGTGGACTGTCCACCGTGTGAGCCCCACCTTTGATGGGACAGTCCATCATGTGGGGCCTCATTTGATATGGACTGTGAGAAAAGAGTGCAACCTGGTGAGACCCTAACCAAAGGGGCCCACCTAGATGTATTCATTACACATCCACTCCGTTCATCTATTTTTTAGCTTATTGTAGGCCATGGTACAAAAAATGAAGCAGATACAAATTTCAGGTGAACCACACCATAGGAAACATGGGTTAATGACCATTGAAAACCTTTTGTGGGCCACAAAAGTTTTAGATCAAGCTAATATTTATTTTCCTTTCATCTATGTCTGTATTACCTTATCTGTTGGATGGTCAATAAACATTATGGTGGACACTAGGAAGCTTTTAATGGTGAAAATTCAATTACCACAGTTTCCTGTGGTGTGGTCTATCTGGAACTTGTATTGGCTTCATTTTTTAAACCATGTCCTAAAATAATATGGAAAAACAGAAGGACAATATGGATATACAATGTATACATCAAGGTGGGCCCTATGGTCGGGGTTTTCACCCACTGGTTTCGGGTTCTCACCCAAGTTGGGTTCGTGAGAGAGCAGCCCTTGGCGTGAAACAAGAGAGAGCTTCCTTTGATATATAAAGTGAGAGAGATAATTAGAAAAGTAATAAGTCAAAAAACTAAGAAAAAAGTTATTAAGATAAGTAACTTTAGGAGATAAGTTACTTTTCAATGATGCTTACCTAACTTAAGTGCCAAAAAGTAACTTATTTGATAGCATCCAAATCGTCACTTACTTTCTATATCGTGCCCACCTAGTGACTGGTGGGCTCGATTTCTTGGACATTTCATCTTCATGATAGTGCTCACTTAATTCATGGGTTGGATGGGTATGCCTCAAACCATCTTCGGATTACTCGCCTTCAAAATCTTCGGATCCATATTCTCGTTCGTTTTCCCAGTCTACTTCGCCCTGTTGTTTGCCCCCTTCCATTAATGACTTATTTGCATTTACCGTCTCCTCAGCCGCTGTCCATCCCTTCAACATTTCCTTGCGATTGACCGCTACCTGTGACATCTCACTCATCCATATACTATGGGCCCCGCCTCCTATCAGAGGTCTCCATCCCTTCTACTTGCACCTATTTAGGAGCCTGGTGTTATGTTGGGCCTACCTCGGAAGTGTAATTGCTTTTTTTCTTTTTTTTTTACAAATCTAAATTTTTCCTGCATCTATGGCTGTCACTGGGCAGGACTGGAGTTTTGGACTTTCGGCCCATGGGTAGCCCCGGGCCAAAATTTTAATCTCGTTTGCAAATCCTTCAGGGCTCAGGCGATATCTCACAACCCATTGGCCCGATCCAAGCCTAGTCCCCTTAGCCCTGACCTAAGCCTGTCGAGAAAGACCTTAGTCCCGACCCTAGAGGGCTACCTATGCCATGGTTTATACTGCGAGGAAAGCAACATGATCAAATGTTTGAAATAGGCTAAGTCTAAAAGGACCTGCGGTATCCTGTCTCCCATGTATACAATTACATGAGCTCGAATTCAAAAGTACCTTTCTTTTCTTTTCTTTTACTTTTTTAAGATAAAAGATCCTTTTTTTTTTTTTAAAGATAAAGGAATTATTAATAAGGCACCTAGACGGCGTCAAAAAGCTTAGGTCCCTAACAAGTAAGAGTAAGATACTAATTTTCAAAAAACTCGTAAAAAGAAGCCCCACGTTTTTTAAGTGAGATACCATCTTTCCTATCAAGTGGAAGTAAGATACTAGCTTTCACCCAGGGATGAGTAAATAAACCTCAACATTTTTTAAGCATTTCTCGCTCATCTCTCCTCCCACTTAAGATTACTGAGTAGTTGGATCAAAACTGTTTTTGCTATCAAAACGTTTAAAGTCAGAGGAAGAGCAACAATTAAACTCTTAGTCACTGAAAATATGTATCCAAGAATATTAGTTGAAATCTTGATAATTAAAAGTACTGCTAAATGATTGGAATTGTGACCCTCCACTCCCGATGGATGGTCCACTTGGAGCGCGTGGATGCAGGTGCCGCCGAGTCCATGGTTAGGGACCGGGCATTGCACAGGGCCTTGGATTTCCATGTCGGGTTGCTTGCTCTGGTGAAGTATGTTCTCATGCTTTTCAACTTGTGGTTGTGGGTGCTCAAGGTTTCCTGCGAGAACGTGATGATTGGATTCCTTGCTTTGGATGACGTGGGGCCAGGCGTTATGTTGGGCCCACCTCATAAGTGCAATCTCTTTGTGGATGAAGCACGTGAATGCAATGAATGTATACCTCACCTTCTTCCTGTTTCTTTTTACTTATCTAAATTTTCTTTGTATCCATGGTTGTCAATGGGCTTGGTTGGGCTGGCCTGTCAGGTTTTGGGCTTCCCACAATACGAGGCCCATTAGCCACACTCCGGCCAAAATTTTAAACTCATTTACAAACCCTTCAGGGCTCTGGTGATGCCTCACAGCCTGTTGGCCCGACCCAAGCATAGTCCCCTTAGCGGGCTAAAATGACCTTGGTTTTGACCCTGCCAATAGGGCTGCTTGACCCATGGTTCGTGCACAAGGAAGTGACATGATGATATGGTCTAAATCTAAAAACCTGGCATATATTCTGTTTTTTCAAGATGAACTTTTATTAAGAAAGTCATCCAGATGACGCCAAAGTGCTTATAACCCTAACAAGCAAAAGTATGATGCTATATTTCAAAGATAGGCCTCCAAATTCAATATAGTTTCTTTGTCGGAAGAATCCGTTGTATATCCCACCTTGTTTCTTGCGAGAGCGTATTATTCAGGAGCTTCATGGAGTTGGTCTAGGTGGTCATCTATGGTGAGACAAGATCGTCACTCTCTTAGATGAGAGCTATTATTAGCTGCAGCTGAAATGAGACGTTGGAAAGGTGGTGCAATGATGTTACACGTGTCAAACATCTAAGGGGCAGTCATAGAACACATGTCTATAGACTTTATAGCCCGTACCTGATGACTTTTGGGAAGACTTGTCCATGGATTTTGTGTTAGGTCTTTCGCGGACCCAGCGTGACATGGATTCAATGTTTGTTATGGTAGACATGTTTTCCAAAATGACCCACTTTCTTCTGTGCAAGAAGACTCTTTATGCGACAAATATGGCAAATCTGTTTTTCAAGAGAGGTTGTGAGGCTACATGGAGTTCCAAAATCAATCACCTCAGATCACAACAATAAATTCCTTAGTCACTTTTGGAGAACTTTGTCGAGGCAGTTTGACGCTCAGCTTTAGTTCAACAGCGCATATTATCCATAAACAGATGGGCAAACCAATGTGGTGAACCGTAGACTCAAAAATCTTATACAGTGTATCTTGGGTGACAAGCCAAAACAGTGGGATTTCACTTTGGCTCAAGCGAAATTTGCTTTTAACAATATGCTGAACCATTTCACCAGCAAGTCCTCATTTGAAGTTGTGTACGAATGAGTTCCCAAGCATACTCTCGATTTGGTCTCATTGCCCAAGCTTCTAAGCGTGAGCGTTGCAGCTGAATCATGGGCATACATGCTGATGTTTAGGCTAAATCGCAAGCTTCAAATGAAAAATACAAGGAGATAACTGACAAACATTGGCACCCGAAGGTGTTCGAGGTGGGCGACAATGTGATGGTTTATCTACGCAAAGAGAGATCTCCAACCGAAACATATAATAAACTTAAGAACAAGAAGATTGGCCCAATACCCATACTTCATAAGATCAAAGACAACACCTATGTTGTAAATCTTTCTGACGACATGGAGATCTCACGAACGTTCGATGTAGTGGACATGTAAGAATCTCATGAATCGAAGCCGGAGGATAACTCGATGATGAATTCTTTTCAAATGGAGATGACTGATATAGAATAGGTCATAGATGCATTTATGGCTATACTAGACAAAAAAGAGCAAAAATATTCTACTAAGGTTATTGAGCAGAAGGGGCAATTTTCGGTAGCACTGAAAATTGGCTTGGCCTGACCAAATTTCAGCAGAAATTGCAGTTTTGTCACTATGCAGTTTTGAGGTTTTCGGTTTGACCGAATAAGCTCTCGATCCGATCGAATTATGGAGGTTTTCGGAGCTTGCACGCTGTGAAGATTTGGTCAGTTCCGGTCAAATCGAAGGTGCAGCTGACTACCTTTCACGATTTTGTGCGTTTTTTTCTAATTTCATTTCCTTATTCATTTATGTTTCTTCTAATTACATTTTTAGGTTTGTTAGAGGTATATAAGTACGTTAAACTGATTTTTTGAATTAATTCTATCACAATTCTTAATAAAATTATGGTTTTTACCTATTTTTTCTAGTGGATTCGAGAAACCTCTTATGAAATCAAGAGCGCTTAATGGATTCAAGGCATTTATCGATCGATGAAGATAGTGATCATACTCATCACGTTCTTC